>KV453856.1:2282-149400 GCA_001661425.1 Ogataea arabinofermentans
TCTTTAATGAAATCCTGTTTTGCTAGTGATTTATCAAGCTAAAATCAAGAAAATAAGGTTATCAGCTCCATAGTTTTTTGTATGAAGATCGTTTTCCTCATCATATAACAAGTACAAGGACTTCAAAGTTTCACTTAATACAAAAGTTCTCAGGGGATCTTGTCTTCTATTTGTTATTATATCCAGTAAGCCTGCAAACCCACATGTTGCAACAAACCTTTCTTCAAAATCTTTCAAGGTGGATTCATAAATCGGATCCTTTGTAGCACGGTATAGTGATATATCTCATTTCTCCAGATGTTTTGAGCGTACTAGTGGTTTGTTGAGTGTTGGATCTTTTCCTTTGCCAGTTAATTGTATGGGTAAAGTTTCGTCGATTTCATCTGACAGAGTTCCCGAGTTACACTGGATGATGCTTTATCTGTTCGTGATTGCTGTTCTTTCAATTTTAATTCGGACTTCTATTACTAAGGATCATTCTGTTACTCTTATTTTAAAGCGTGTCTCTATGACAAAGAGCGTGTTGGTGGTAAGATGGTTGACAACTAATACAATTGCATGCTTTAAACTGTGAACACGCTTTTTTGAGTGACACAAAAACAACGATCAGAATGATTAAACCAGGTAGGAATTTTTAAATCACTCTTCTCAAACAAAAAGAAGTTGCAACGTCCATTTAATGGATATTGAAACTATGATGAGCAGCAACAGCGAGTACGACATGATTACTATCATAGCAAACAACTGGATTCCAAAATACAGTACAACTAATCCTTTCTTTGATGGGTTCAGTATAGCTATATCTCAAAATAACACGAGCTCCTATACTATCTTTCTGGAGTGAGATACTTGAGATAGAGACATTTTTTTACCGATAATAGCGGTGACTATAAACAGAAAATATCCTCATATTAGTTGAAGCTTGGTTTTGTTGAAAAAGTTCAGTGACTACTGGAACAGCTAATTTGCTTATGGCAGTGACTTAGGGTAGTTTGAAGTGATACAGTAGAACAGAATGACAAAATTTTGTGGATTGTCGTACTCCAGGAGGTTTTGTTATATAAAACTATTCTTTATACACCATTGGTACTCCAGCATATCATTTAGGGTCCATGCATCAATGTAACCTTACACTACTTTTTATTTTCCAATACCAATGTAACGTTGTTGTGTCATTACAAATCATGCTTTGCAGTCAAATGTTCTTTTTTTTTCCGGCATCAAGATCTGAGCCGCAAACTCTGCATTAGATTTGTAATCAAACTTTCCATCAAATATAGATATATAAAGACATCACCCGATCTTCTGATTTTCCATCAAATATAGATATATAAAGACATCACCCGATCTTCTTATTTGTACTGGGAACAGCTATATAGCCGGTTCCGTTAACTTATTCAATTTAATATACAAAAATATTCAGAAAATGACCATTGATTACGACACCATCAAAAACGAAAGAGCTCCACATGTTCCATACTATACACCGATTCAACCTGCTAAGACTGGTTCGGTTAGATCAACCACTAAGTCACCACCAAAACTATTTACACCTTTATCAATCAAGAACTTAACTATTCCAAATAGAATTGGTGTCTCGCCAATGTGTATGTACTCTGCCGATAAAGGGTTTGCTACTCCATTCCATATGATTCACTATGGTACTTACGCAAATAGAGGTGCAGGTATTATTGTAGTTGAAAGTGTTGGTGTGAAACCGGAAGGTAGAATCTCTCCAAATGATTTAGGTATTTACAGTGATGAACATGCCCTAAAGTTGAAGGAAATTGTTGATTATGTTCATTCGCAAGGAAAGACTATTGGTGTTCAGTTGTCACATGCCGGTATCAAAGCTTCAACTATTCCATTGTACTATGCCAAGTTTGATCATCCAGCTACTAAAGAACAAGATGGTTGGTTGGATAACGTTTGGGGTCCATCGAAGACTGAGCAATTTAATTATGCCAATGAATTAAATGAGGAACAAATCTCTGAAGTTATCGAAGCTTTTGTCCAAGCAATTGAAAGAGCTATTGTTATAAGTGGATTTGATTTTGTTGAACTACATTCTGCACATGGTTATTTATTATCTGAATTCCTATCGCCAATTGTCAATACAAGAACCGATAAATATGGTGGTTCGTTTGAAAATAGAACGAGAGTCCACATTGAGCTGTTAGAAAAAATTAAAAAGCTTAGAGATAGTTTAGAAAAGAAATTTCCTTTATTCCTTAGAATAAGTGCTAGTGATAACGATGAATCTAATCCAAATTCTTGGAGATTAGAAGATACTGTTAAATTTGCCCCAATTCTAGTTGCTAATGGGGTTGATGTTATCGATGTTTCATCAGGAGGTAACGCTAGATCTAAAGAGCCAATCTTAACTCAACTAGAAATGGCAAAGAAAGTCAAAGAAACAGTTGGCGATTCAGCTTTAGTTGCTGCTGTTGGAGGTATTGATAACCCAGAACTAGCCAACAAGTTATTAGAGGATGGTGCATGTGACATTACTCTTGTTGGTAGAGCATTCTTAAAGACACCAAACTTGGTTGAAGTTTGGGCTGAGAAGTTGAACGTGGATGTTCAAATGCAAGTGCAAGAAGGTTGGCCATCTGGTAAAGTCTGGTAATTACTGACGTTTTGTTCTCAAATTTTAGACAATTTTTATGTATCGTTGTTTTCAGTTTGCTTTTTCGCTTCAACTCATCTAGAATTATATACATTTATATATATAGACATGCAAAGTTAGATTTTTACTCGTTAATGTAGATATAACCGTTTCCGAATACCCTGGCTCCCTCTCTAAAGGTGAAATTTCCAATTAGTCTCAGACTTGCCGTACTCTTTCACAGTTGCTGAATAAATTACAATAAGGTTTTGAGACAAGTGTGAAAATCAAACAAATGGCTGATTATATTGTTTACACTTTCTAGTCGATTCTTTCGTTGATTGATTCGGCTAACTGGATAGAGTTACTAGATCAGCTGTTTGAAATTAAGTAGCAACTTTGTGCAAATATAACTGGTTAATTTGATTTTTTTTCAGGGCTTGGATAATTTGCTCAACTCGTTACTCATCGTGGGAAGATGATATGCAGGACAACAAAATATTATTTTCAGTGTAAATAAAATGCTATATAAGAAGCAAAAATTGCTTTGATTATGGCAAATGTTGTCAACTTTCTCGGCTCTCAAAATCAGTGAACTACATCACAAACATGTCTGATTTTTTACCGATCGAAGTGACTGAAAAAATGGCAATGTCTAGCACATCTTCCGATGATGCATGTAAAATTTCGGTAAGTCCATCATCTACTAAAATTATCGACTCTAGAAACCACAAACTAACAGTTTATGAAAGATGCTCTGGAATTGGTACACCATCAACACTTGTTTCATTGCAAAATCATGGCACGTTAAATCCAAAGGTGGATTTGCAGGTTCATGTATAGGTTGTTTTTTTTTAGTCCTGTCAGCTCAATGGTTACATCGTGTTTGCCGTGAATACGATAACGCCATTGTATTAAAACAACAAAAATCTCAAACTTACATTGATAGAGTAGGATTGAATAACAAGTCAGATGAAGAGTCTCCCGCTAGTTCCACTGTTGCTCCGAACTTGAAAAGTGGTGCCCCAGAGTTACATGCTCTGGGCCATAGCTGGTTGTTTGCTCCTTCACAAGATGGTATATACCCAAATATCTTGCAGCATATGGTCAGAACAGGATTATTTACATTAGAATGGGGATTAAGTTACATTATCATGTTGTTATTCATGTACTACAATGGATATATCATCATTTCATGTATTTTGGGAGCACTGGTTGGCAAGTTCATCTTTGGTTACGAACCACTAAGTCTATGCGATGTCAGAGAAGCTGGGGCAAGCGATGATAGAAAGTGTTGCGGGTAGACTCTTCCTATATATATCATAATGGTAATAAATAGTTAATATCATATAACAAATCTATCTATCTATCTATCTATCCAACTAACCACCTTTAGCAGGTACCAATTGCTTGTAATTGCACCGCCCGCTAAGTTCAGCTAACACCGAGACCGTATTGAAAATAACACCTGTGCACCGCATTCATTTCTTCTTGCTCGCTCGCTCGCTCGCTCGCTCGTTGATCAGTATATTGAGTGGGCCGAACCGACTGCACCGACCATTTCCCGGCCTGGCTCGGATTGGCCATAGACTGGTCCTGAACACCTAGGAAGTCTGTTTTATTAAAGTAATTTACACTCTCTCATCAAAATGATACTCAATATATTGATATAACAGTTGCAAATACACCCAGAGAGTGGTATAACTTCTAGTAGTAGAGTCCAGTGTTTACGTCCAGCTGGACGGCGCCTTCCTCATTCGGCCATTTCCATTCCCGAAACGGTGCGGGAAATTTCGAAAAGGAAGAAAATTGGCTGCTACCTTTTTCGCTGAGGCTGGCTGGTTAGTGGTTTCTGGTCTGCTCTGGTGTGTTTTGCTTTTCCTGGCTACCAGCTTTCCAAATTTTTATATATATTTATTTATTAAATATCTATTTTACTTTACTCTTGTTTTAAATTCAATACAACAGGTCAACAACGTACAAAGATGAAGTTCTCAACAATCTTTGCATCTGCAATTGCATTAAATTCGTTATCAGTTTTAGCATCTGCTGAAGCTGATGCTGAAGCTGTTGTTACAACCACCGTTTATGGTGAAACTACCAACACTCACAAGTATGGTAGATTCGACAAGACTAAGAAAGCTTCCACTGAAACTTCAACTGGTACCCATAAGTATGGTAGATTCAACAAGACTAAGAAATCTTCAACCGAAACTTCCACTGGTACTCACAAGTACGGTAGATTCAACAAGACTAAAAAATCTTCAACCGAAACTTCCACTGGTACTCACAAGTACGGTAGATTCAACAAGACTAAGAAATCTTCAACTGAAACTTCTACAGGTACTCACAAGTACGGTAGATTCAACAAGACCAAGAAATCTTCTACATCAAGTTCTTCAAACACTCACAAGTATGGTAGATTCGATAAGACCAAGAAAGCTACCACTACAACTGTTTTCATTGCTGATGAAACACCAGTCATCAAAGCTGCTGTCAACTCTACTGAAACCGTTTCTACTGTTTCTACTGGAGGTGCTCCAACTGCTTATGCTGCCATTGGTGCTGTTGCAGTTGGTGCCTTGGCCCTATTATTATAAGTTGGTTGAAAAAAAAAAGTCTTTTTTTTCTCTTAATTTATCTGCTTCTTACTTACCACCTATTGTTTTAATTACATATTCCTAATCTTCACATCATGGTGATTGAATTTGTTTCTCAATTGCAATTGTCATGTCTAATCAACTACACTAATTTCAAAAATCTTAGTATACACTACAATGTTCATTCCCATCATCAAATTTGACTCATTTTCGCCCATTTCCAACATCCGTCTACTTTGTTTCTTTATTCTATATCAAAGCTTGTTTACAGTTGTTCAATCGATCATTATCATTCACAGTGTGACTGATTTCTTGGTTTCTTTGACTACTATTACGCTGTGCTTTTTTATTAAACTTTTACTTTTTTTTCTATCTGATACTTCGATTACCTGTTTGACTACTAGAAAAAAAATACTACTTTGGGGCTAATTTAATTACCTTACCCATAATCTTAGTGGTTTATTTATATATATGCGGTATTATATCATTCAATATACTCAAAATATATTATTTTATTTTAAATTTTACCATCTAAAATTACTATATAGCTTTACCATACATGTTCTTCTAAGAACACTGGGACAATAAGTTTACTCGTCACCTTCAACATCCATTCTCTTATCGATGTCTCACCATTTCATCAACTTTATGTAAACCATGATATACGATACCATCAATAGTAATCCTGTTATCCGGTACCTTATTGGCTAATCTCTGCTTCGCATAGATTATGTAATCAGCTGAGGGTAAGAATGTTCCGTTGATCCCGTCTTGAAAGGTTCCCAGTGTAAAGGTGTTTAGTGAAGTCCTGTTACTGAGGAGGTTTAATTTGTCACCGATTGAATAGTTGTACACAACATAGTTCATATATTGTAGAAATTGATTGTATTTGACGTCATCATGCTGTCATTATGCTGTCCTTAGGCTGTGATACATTGAGTAGAAACAAACAAGAGTGAGTTTAGTAGTATAGTGTATGAAATGCTCTTCAACTCCTTCAAGTATAAGGCTTTTCCCTTCCTGTCTACAAAATCGGGGACACTTAAGTTTTCCTCGGTATTGTGTTTTGAAGATGAATAAAGTCCTGGATATATGAACTTTATTCAAGTAAACTGTCCACTGCAAACTACTGTAACTTAGCACATTAAAGCTTTTTCATGAACTTCCTTAAGTTTGTCATGGAAGTAAGAGTTACCTAGTAGACTCGTGTTGAATCAATGATTATAGTGTCTGCTATGCTAGACATAAAAAAGAACTTTTCACCCTGTAGCAATGAAATTTGGTATAGCTTGATTTGGAAAACAAGTAAAACATGGCATTAAAAGATATGAACACAAAAAAGTGATTAAAAAGGGTTGGAAACGAGAAGTATTAATGTATCAAAAAGGGTTGTAACATGGTACGAAAAAATTTAAATTAAAAGAAGGGAGGAGGGAGATATAAAATGGAAAATGAAAAATGAAAACTGGGAAATGTAAAAATACTAATGACTAAAATGAAGATAAACAGCATGTGAAAGAGTAAAAAGGGGGTAGTTGTAAAGTTGAAAAAACATATGAGTAAAGAGTTAAGAAACAACAAAAAAAAATTTTATAAAAAAAAACACTAAAAGCTAGTGAAAAGGGGAGAAGGATACATAAAACACACAAAATAAAATTAAAAACATTTGATCAATTGAAGTTGAAACCACCTTGTTGTATATTATTATTCATACCAAAACCAAATTGATTTCCATTCATTTCAGGTTCAATTCCGGCAGATTCATCTTCATTGGCATCATCATTGAAATATGTTTCAACAATATGATAAGATTTGGAATAGATCTTATCATTATCATTATTTTGGCAATCAAAGATCTTATCAGCACCACCAGCTTCTTCAATGAAAACAGCATTTTCATTTATTGTCACACCTCTTGCTTCTTTTTCCATCTCACCAATCTTCAAGATATTTTCTAATGCATCCAATGTAACTTCAATAACTTTATTGTCAGCAACAGCTAATAAATCACATAATGGTTTGATACAACCTTGAGAAACTAGATATCTGATTTGATCTGGCTTAGTTAAACCTCCAGATGATGCATTTGAGATAGCCCAACATGCTTCTTTTTTAGTTTTGTAATCTCCTGTAGCCAATAATTTGATTATTTGAGGAATTAAATTAGAATCAATAACAGCTTGAATTTGATCAGTATTACCAGCAGTGATGTTGGAAATTGTCCAACAAGCTTCCTTTCTAATTGATTCCTTTGGAGATCTTAATAAAGGTGCTAAAGCAGGTAAAACACCAGCATTAATGACAATTTGTGTTTGCATATCATTACCGGTAACAATATTACCAACCGCTCTCAAAGCTGGGGTTTGAACCAATGTAGATTCATGTCCTAACAATTCGACTAGTCTTTTTGGAATTCTAGCATCAACAACAGCTTGAATTGCATCAGTAGTACCATCACTTAAATAAGAAATTGCCCAACATGCATCGATTAAAGTTTCAACATCAACTGAGAAAATCAATTTTGCTAATGTTGGTAAAGCACTTTTAACAATTTGCCAATCTGGTTGTGGAGATTTACCTCTACATAAATTTGATAAAGTCCAAGTTGCAGTTCTAATCAATGACATTTTAGAAGATTGAAATAATGATAAAACTGGATCCATTGCATTACATGATAAAACATAATCTCTATAAGTTGAAGAATCACCAGCAACATTACCAAGAGCCCAAATGGCTTGTTCTTTAACTTCAATAGATTGAGAGTATAATAAATTGACAAAGAGTGGAACAGCTTGAGCATCAACAACAACTTTTGTTTGATCAGAATTACCAGATGCAATATTTGTTAGTGCCCACGCAGCTTCCAATTGTAAAATTTCAGGTCCAGATTGCATAAATTCAACTAATCTTGGAACAACACCACTTTGAACAACAAGATCAATTGGTGGGTTATGTTCTTTCGACAATATTTGTCTAAATTTAATAGTTGCATCCAACTGTTGTTCGAGATTACTAGACATGACATTTTCCATCATTTTTGGTAATTCTTCTTGTAATTGTTTGAAAAACATGATATCACCACTTTGACTATCATCTTCATCATCTTCAGATTCATTAGCATCAGCAGTTGGAGCAACGTTGAAATTTCTTCTTTTAGTTAACAGTTCTTCTCTCTTTTGTTTTCTTAATTCAACCTGTTGATTTTCTCTTCTTCTTCTAACTTCATCCTGTTGGAAACGGTTCTTGTTTTTAAACGTTGACTTTCTATAGTCTGGAATATATCTTTCAGCTGAATCTGAATCCATTTTTGTTTTTTGTATTATTTATATTAAGTATATGAAGCTGAAAAGTTTGAAACGATTATTAATTATGTTGAAAGATTTCCTTCTCTTGTGTAGTCTTGTCTTGCCTTGCTTTGCTTTTTATAGACTTTTGCTTCTGTATAAACTTCGATGAAGGTACAAACACAGATAGATGTAAGATTCAATAACAGAGATGACAAATACTCTTTTCACTTGAAATTTGTTTCTGTTTCACTCAAACAAGCACTGTTTTAGACGTGGTAGATGGTAGTGGTTGGTGATGTTTCCAAGAAGGTTGTCCTGTTTCTCTGCTGGCGAATTTTTTTTTTTCCTCTTTCTTTGTTCGCTGATGTCATTGTTTACGTCAGCGTTTTTTGTAGATTTGGTCACGTGACACAACAAATTTCGTTTGATTTAAATTAATTAGGAAGAGA
Source organism: Ogataea arabinofermentans (assembly GCA_001661425.1). Classification (NCBI taxonomy): domain Eukaryota; kingdom Fungi; phylum Ascomycota; class Pichiomycetes; order Pichiales; family Pichiaceae; genus Ogataea; species Ogataea arabinofermentans. Next base: position 11,227 of record KV453856.1, read on the forward strand.
TCTGGATAGATAATTATAATATACAAGGTAATGGGGAATGGAAGCAGGAATAAAAAGAATGAAGAAAGCAAAAAAAAAAGATAGTAACATAACGCAAATAAGCGTTCTAGCTAACATTAGATTTCGAGCAGAAAAAAAGATGAAAGTAAAGATAAAAGTGTGATGCTAGTTTAGCCTACATTTCATCAAGTAAAGCCTGTAATGCAAATCTAGCATCCAATTTACTAGTCTCTTCATTATGACTATGATCATCATCTTCAGCCATTGGATCTGTACCATTCAACAGATCATTTTCATATATTGTACCATGTTGTTGAATCAAAACTGTAGGAGGTAATGTTTCAAAATCATTAGTTGAAATACCATTAACAAATGGATCTATACCAATTTTCAAACCTGTTGAAAGTTGGTTACATTCAGAACGATAGTGATAATGTCTAGATGCAGGAGTATCAGACGTCACCTGATGATGATGATGATGATGATGGCGTGGGGTAACAGGTAATGGAATTGGTTCTGTTGAATAGTTTGCTAGTAGTGGCGAAGGAGACATTGCATGGTTATGAGCAAAACAAGGTGAAGTTACTAATTGTGGTGTATGATACATATAATGCTGCTGTTGGAACTTTCTACGTTTAGTAACTATTGTGGCTTTACCTTCTGCATCGAGTTGAACTGTGATCTGTAGATTAGAAGGTAGTAGATTAGTTCTATTGTTGTTGTTACTACTACCAATCCCGTTTTCATTTGGAATTGATGATGGTTGATCATAAGTTGTAGGCACTTGAGAAACTTTTTTATTTCTTAAAGTTTCCTGTAGTTTTTTCGTAATTGAGTCAACAGTTCTCTTACCAGTCATAATCCCTAACCCGGAATTATCTTCGACCACGTGTAAATCTGGTCTTACTCTCAATGCACCTTTAGGAGTCTTGATAATATCTTCAATCTTCAAACCTTTTGGAACCAAATTTGGATTCGGGGTTGACGAGACTCTATTTTGTTGTGGAGTTTGTGAATACCAGTGAGTATACATTGGAGATGAATTCAAAACGTTGGAAAAATGAGTAGTTGGAGTTAGTGGAGGAATTTCCAACCTTCTTATTATACTCGTTGGGGTTGTAAGTGGGAAATTGAAAGTTGATATTGAATTTGATTTTGGTGTAGTTGGGGGAGCCAAAATTTGAGCTGTGTTTGCATGTTGATTATGTGACTGTTTATGATGTTGTGTTTTTTGAAGCTGTTGTTGCTGCTGTTGCTGCTGCTGCTGCTGCTGCTGTTGCTGTTGCTGTTGCTGTCTTTGATGAAGCGTATATTCCGAGTGCGATTCTGATGCATGTGGTTGCTGGCGTAGTTGGTGATGATGCTGCTGCTGGAGCTGTTGATCATCTTGGGCGTGAACCTTATGAGGAGACATGAATGGAGGTGAAGATTGAAGTAAAGATGGGTTTACATTATTGGGAGCAGGAGATTCTAAGATTGAGTGATGTGAAGGGAATTGAGAGTATGAATTTCTTATTCTTGAATGTGAAGAAGGATACTCTCTTTTGTACTCGATCGTACTATTGGATTGTAACATTGAATTATCAATTGTTTTGAAAGAAGATTCTGTCTGATTTATTGGAGAAGTTTTCAAAGGTGAGGAGCTTAGATTTGGAGATGATTTATTTGATAATGAGGATTGAATAGAGGAGATTGGGGATGAAGCCAATTGCATATGATAGTCATGATTTTGAGAGAAAGCTGAAGATGATGATGATTGATTAGTGACAGAGGCTAATTCTAGATGAGCTTTTGAAACTTTATGAGTGAGATCTTCAGCACTACTTGATGATGATTTTTGTTCGGCTATAGTTTTCAAATCTGTGTCCTTTTTGAAAGTTGAAGTGGAAGTATATTTTGGAGTTGAATTATGAGAAATTGTACCGGAAGAAGAAGAAGCACTTGATCTTCTTCTATCGGGACTAACTTTCATAACTGGAGTTGAGCAAACACCTTGACGAACAGCAGCAGCAGAATATGTTGAAGCATCAAGTGTACCGACAATAGATAAAGAAAGAGTTGATTCCCCAACGGAGTTTTCAGCTTTAGTTTTGGAAGGAGGTCTACCTCTCCGTCTTTTTTTCACTGGAGATTCATCGAAGAACATTGCTTATGAAAAGATTTCAATTAGTTTAATAGATGAACAAATGAATTTATTTGAAGTATGAAAATCTTATAAAATAGGAATTCAATTGAAAATTTTCTTTTTTTTATGTGTGTGTGTATATAACAAAGTGTAATTTTTTTTTTGTGTGTGTTGGCAAGAGGGTTTTGAGAATGAGATAGATGGCTTGAAAATATAGGGAAGGAGAGAAAGCAGTAATGAATTAGAGAGCAGTAGGATAAGAATAGTTATATTCCTTATCTAGAACAATTGAACAGTATGAAGTTCTATTAGAGGAATGATTTAAAGGGAAAACTGGTATTTGAACAAGAGGGAAATATACAAGATGATTGTTACGAATCGAATCGAATCAAAACTGTTTCAAGTGAGCTTCTTTGGCCCTTGTTTGGGTGGCACACGTCTTTCTTTGTCGGTGATTTACACTTACACTGCACTTTGCTACTACTATAGTATATATATGTGTGTGTGTATGTATGTATATATATATGTATATGAATTGATCTATTATAATATACTCTTCATCATCATCTCTTCTATCACTCCACTCACTGACTAACTCATATACTAATTAGTTGTCCAATTCAACACCAAGAAACCAAATCAAATGCGGCTCATATGCTAATTGCCTAATACGGACTAAATGAAGCAAAACTTGCTTTTTTCCTAATCGGGACAAATATTACTAATTAAGAGTGCGCCGCGTTGCCGTTTCTCATATAAAAGAAAGAAAAGAAAAATCGACGCGACGCCAAAAATCTGTAATTTGGGGTTTTGCGTCGATCGACTAACTCTTGGTCGATTAGCTTACTATAAAATCTTCAACTTCATAACTGTACAAGTACGTCATACGTTGGCTGATATTTAATTTGACGTTTTTTTTTTTTTTTTTTTTTTTTTTTCATATAAATATATAAACACCTATCAAACTATCGATGTCTTCACAGGATGTATATGCATTAGCTCAGCAATGGTTGAGCATTGATAAGAATCCAACTACCCGTTCTCAAATTGAAACTCTGGTTGCTGCTCATGATGATATCACACTATCGCAATTACTATCCACTAGAATTTTATTTGGTACTGCTGGTTTGAGAGCTAAAATGGAAGCTGGATTCAGTAGAATGAATGATGTTACTGTATTACAAGCATCTCAAGGATTAGCATCATATATTTTATCTCAGAAATTGGATCATAAATCTGATCATCAACCCTCAATTGTAATTGGACATGATCATCGATTCAATTCTTCGAGGTTTGCAAACCTTACTGCTGCTGCTTTTCTACATTATGGTTTCAAAGTTTACTTTCTAGGACCAGATATAGTGGCTACTCCTTTAGTCCCATTCGCCATTGATCATTTCAAAACAGATGGTGGTATTATGATAACTGCATCTCATAACCCAAAAGATGATAATGGTTATAAAGTATATTGGGGTAATGGTTGTCAAATCATCCCACCACATGATTCAGGTATACAAAACTCAATATTGATGAATTTGAAACCTTTTTTCGAAGATGAATGGGATACAAATATTATTTTTGAACAATTTTCTGATAATTTGATTCATGTTAAAGATGAAATTGTTCAATTATATATCGATACAATTGATTCCAAATTGATCAAACAATCAAAAAGCTTATCAGGTTTTCAATTTGTTTATACAGCTATGCATGGTGTGGGTACACAATTTGCTCAACAAGCAGTTTCTAAACTTTGTAAAGATCCTGATTCAATGATAGTTCTCGTTGATGAACAATGTACACCAGATCCAAATTTCCCCACTGTTAGTTTCCCCAATCCTGAAGAAGCGCATGCATTAGATTTAGCTATTCAAACAGCTGATAAACATGACATTAAACTGGTTGTTGCTAATGATCCCGATGCTGATAGATTTTCTGCAGCTGTTAAGAATGATGATGGTCAATGGGTTCAGCTTACAGGTAATGAGCTTGGATTTTTGTTTGCAAATTATATAATCAATTCATTACCTAAAGAGTCATTGGATTCAACATATCTTCTGAATTCCACAGTGTCTTCTCAAATGATCAAATCAATGGCTAATAAAATGGGCTTTCATTATGAAGATACATTAACGGGTTTCAAATGGATAGGTAATGGAGCAATCGATAAAGAATCTCAAGGATTCCATGTTCCTTTTGCTTATGAAGAAGCTATTGGATTTATGTTTTCTGTTGTTCATGATAAGGATGGAATATCAGCTTTGATTGTCTTTTTACAAATGTATTCTGAATGGATAAATAAAGGAAAGAATGTATTTGAAATCTTGAATGAAGGTTTCTTGAAATTTGGTTATTTCAAAGAATGTAACGGTTACTACGTCTTACCAAACCCTTCAATAACTTCCAAGATCTTCAATGAAACTATCAGAACTTACTCGTCTGAGGGTGAAGCATACCCTTCAAAGATCGAGAACTTTGATGTCGTGTCATGGAGGGATTTAACTACAGGTTATGAATCACATACCACTGGTAACAAACCAACTTTGCCTGTTGATCCAACTTCCCAAATGATCACTGCTTTATTGAAACCATCAGACGCGGTTGATGCTTCCACTGAAAGTATTAGGTTCACAGCTAGAGGATCAGGTACAGAACCTAAATTAAAAGTGTATATTGAAGCCACGGCAACTACAGAGGAAAGAGCGATACAACTTGCAAGACAAGTATGGGATCTGGTGAAACAAGAATGGTTCCAACCAGAGATAAATGGTTTGACTGAAAGAGTATAGTGTGTGTATATATATATATAGTTAATAAACATAAAATCATCGACGCGTCGATCACAAACAAAAAACACGCGTCGATCCACGAAGTCTTGACGAGTCGAAAACATCACAAACAAGCACAAAACAACCATCCAATCGTGGATCCGACAAGTTGAAAAGGACAATTTCTGTATTATTGATCAGCTTCTTTGTCAGTTAAGTTACCCGTTGCTTGGTCTGTGAATCATTCAAACCCACACTTTTCTATTTCATTTCCTTCATTGATACACGTTTCTTGTGGGTGCTTGTTGAAGGATCTTCATTCGTTACATTACCTCTTTGATACCCGGGTTGTTTTCACACCAAATAATAACTAACTGATAGAATTAAATTAATAACTATACAATGCTACGGTTTAGTCAACATCAAAAACCGTCTGCAAATTTACCTTTGTAAGTATAAATATACATACCATACAATATAGAAACTCTACTAACCAAAACACATTTTCTTCAAGATCGCATGACTTCAAACCTAAGAAAACAAGAACTAGTCGAAAACAAAAGATTGGAATATGTGTAATCGTTTCCATTTTTCTTTTGCTTCTATGGACCAGATCTGGGACATCTTCAAAATATGATGATGATGATGATTACTCAAATATAGACAATCTGGTGAAGGATGGAAGTGGGTCAATCAAATATGATTCTGATACAGAACTTACTGATCATGACATTGATACGATAAGTGAAGCATCCAATGAACAATACAATTTGGAAATCTATGATTTGAATAACTATCAAGGTACACCATTCGCAAAAGATAATGAAGAAATAGTATTATTATGCATTCCTTTAAGAAATGCAGAAAAAGTTTTACCATTAATGTTTAGAAACATGATGAATATGACATATGATCATAAACTAATCGATATTGCCTTTTTAGTGAGTGATTGTTCTGAAGATGATAAAACTTTGGAAACATTATTCAAATATTCAGAAGCTATGCAAGAAGGTAAATTATTACAATTATTAGATCAAGAAGAGAAAAAGAGTAAAGATAGTGGAATATCCGGTTCGTCTGATTTATATTTACAATATATGCCAAAAGATTATATTGATAATGTTAAAAATGCATATTCTCCACCTTATCATGAAGAATATAATAAACCTTTTAGATCAGTTCAAGTTTATCAAAAAGATTTCGGTCAAGCAATAGGACAAGGTTTTAGTGATAGACACGATGTTAAAGTTCAAGGTATTAGAAGAAAATTGATGGGTCGTGCTAGAAATTGGTTAATGTATACAGCTTTGAAACCATATCATTCTTGGGTTTATTGGAGAGATGTAGATATTGAAACATCACCAGGTGATATCTTACAAAATTTGATGAAATTCTCGAACGGATTTGATGTCATTGTTCCTAACGTTTGGAGACCATTACCTACTTTCCTTGGTAACGAACAACCATATGATTTGAATTCATGGATTGAATCAGAGCAAGGATTAGAATTGGCTAAATCTTTAGATGAAGATGATGTTATTGTAGAAGGGTATGCCGAATATCCAACTTGGCGAGTCCATTTGGCATATATCAGAAACCCAAACGGTAATGAAAATGAAATAGTTGACCTCGATGGTGTTGGAGGTGTTAGTATCCTTGCTAGAGCTAAGGTTTTCAGAGAAGGGTCTAATTTCCCTGCTTTTACATTTATGAATCATGCTGAAACAGAAGCATTTGGTAAATTAACTAAAAAATTAGGTTTCAAAGTTGGTGGTTTACCTCATTATACTATTTGGCATATCTACGAACCGAGTGAAGATGATCTTTTACAAATATCGACAATGGAAAGAAAAAAGAGAAGAATGAGAGATAGAAAAGGAGGTTGATATGATATAAATTTCATGTATGTATATTACTATTTCTATATAATTGTTATTTGTTAGTTTTTTTTTTCTGTTTTGTCTCAATCAGTAGTATATATCGATTAGAGAACCTTCATACAATAATTATCAAAAGATACCGAAGAACCATAAATAATAGTAAAACTAGTTAAAATGCAAAGGAAAAAATAATAAAGCAGATAAGTATGTGTAAATGTGAAGCAAATAGAAATGCAAGTGTGTGTGTGTAAATGATGACAAACTAAAGAGAAACAGAAAAAAAAACAGGTTATCCAGTAACCAATAACTATGATAACAAAAGCGATATTGTGGAAACTAATATATCGATGAGAAAATCTATAGAAGAAAGAACCCACTAAAAGGAAAGGTAGCAGCAAGTACCTAGATCAATAGGCACAATACAGCACCTAATAGTGATCCAACAGTTAATGAATCGTGGGTATTTTTGAAAGCTGCGTTGTGTGAAGCAGTACTAGATGAAGCTTGCGAGGATGTCATACTGGATTGAGTGAATGTCGTTGAATTAGTGTAACCAGATGTAAGCTTAGTAGCAATAGCTGTGCTGCTCATGCTGTTACTAGCTTTTGATGTTGTTGTTGCTGATGCTGTTGGAGCAGGAACTAAAATGACATTCTCATTACGCTCAGCAAATCCAACTTTTGCATTATCATAATCAAAAACAGCAAATCTATCGTTCAAGAACAAAGCTCCCAAAATCCATGATCCATCAGTAGTGGAATCCAAACCTTGGATGTTACTAACACAGTATCCATAATATCCACTATCTTTCGAATATGCCTGTCCAATATACTGATCAGAAGTTAAAGAAAAGTTATGACCACCAATTTCGAAATCCAAAGTGAGTGTTGAATTGCAGAAAATTGCAAAGTTCTCACCATCAGTAACAGCATCATCGAAGTAAGAATGGATAACAACGGCATCTGCAGACGAAGCAATGATGGATGTTGTTCCTGAATCAATGACACCTAATCTTGAAACTTTGGAACTTTCACCATCAACTTTCATAGAGTCAAAAGTTGCTTGATAACCATCAATATAAAGAGATTCAATCTTAATCTCCCAATAACTGTTATCATTATCTAGAACATCGGTATAATAAACATCTCCTGTATATAATTGTTTTGCATCATCTCCAATGATAAACAATCCAGCATTGGCTACATTGGTGGAAGTATTGTACTCACCTAAACATAAAGAGAATTTTGACTCTTCAATAACGGATTCATTATGTAATGAAGCAATCAAATTTTTCATTCCAGTACTTGAGGTATCAGATGAAGGTAAACCCAAAACACCACTAAAACTATAAGATTCAAAGATATCAGGAACAGAATCAGCAACACCAAATGCAAATTTTGAGTCTTCAAGTCCAGCTATGATCAAATCATTTTGAACAACAATCCCTGACGCACTTCCTGATGAATAAGCAAGATCAAATGTTTCAATTGATTCATCTTCTAATGCATGATATAGTTGCTTATCTTCACATGATTCATCAGTACAATTCGATCCATATATCCAAAGGTACGGGCTTCCAGTATCAATCAAAAGTGGATAATCTATTGAATCGATAGTAATGTTTATTGAATATGATTCACTGTTGGAATCAGATAAGACTAAATTTAGACCAGAGTTCAACTGCACTTTTGTTGGCGAGCTTGAAGCTGTAGATGATGATGATGATGATGACAATTCGGTTGTTGAGTGCAGTCCTGATGAGGTAGCGTTCAATGACTGCAAAACAGTTTGTTTGTTCACCCTTTTAATAAAACTAGATGGTGCTTCCTCAATTGATGAAACTTCGTATGCTGCAGAGGAATTGATATATGATGGAGATAGTGTTCTAAAAGCCAGCGTCGAGGACTGGAATGCAACTAGTGCAAGAAGATGATTGAAATGCATGATATTAAGTGTAAAATTAGTTAAACGAACCGATAGATGAGTGATCTTTTTCGAGTTGTATTATGTATAAAAGCTACTTGGCTTGAATGCTATTATTGTAGATGGAGTTTATTTGTTTTATTTCGGAAATACTCCTGAATGGTGAGCTGATATTTGCTTCTATTATGTTTTTTTAGTAAAGTTAAGAGTTATTTGAACGGCAGTTTTCATATATGACGGATATCTTAAATATACAATGTTTCAGATTTGAAATTAAAACTGGAAGTTACACTGAAGTGAGTGTAATATTTTGATTAAGAGACAAGTTTAACTGTAGAGTTTTGATACAGCTGAAGCTAAAGGGAATACAGCTCAACAACACAGATTGCGGTAGTATCAGTGAGCCTGTTAGATACACTAAAAGAACACTGGTTGTTTGGTGTCTGAGCTCCACAACAGTTCTCGATCTGGAGACTTGTCTCGAAGGAGTAATTGCATAACACGACTCTATCCAGCGTGCATGGCACAGTATCAGATCTGGCGTTGCGGCTTGAAGCGGCACGGCTCGGTTTTTTTACTTGATTTTCTACGTGTATTCCTACTTCAACTTTAAGGTATAAAACTTCGGAACAATTGATGATGACTAGTTTGAGTGTAGCCATTACAATGGCACTGTTTTTTTTATAAGACGTGAATTGCACGGTATGGCTATGTAGATATCGGTGATCTTACGGTTGCCGTAGTAATAACAACGCGTAAGGCGGACCTCCCTCACACCACCACCGCCTGCAACTGCAACGCGAACCGTGGAGCTCACTCAGTAAAAGGGCTTATGATTAGGGAGACGTGGTGGTGGACGGTAGCAGGCTACCAATTGTATAGTATCGGTCAGTACTGGGAAGCATGTAATAAGTGAGTCCAGTGTATGCAATCTATAGCACTGCGGAGCTCTCATACAAGTATCACTGTCTCTTCCAAGGTCAGCAGTTGAAAAGATGTGGTTACAATAAATATTGCTATTATCAATTCTCAATAAAATGGAATACTTCCCCCAAACAACAGAGTAGCCATCCAAGTTGAAGCTATACATATCTTCGAAATTTTAAATCGTATCCTTTTCATGATACCATTATTTGCCGTCTCGGGATCCTACCAGCACAGGAGAACCTTAGGAGATACTGCAACTATTCACAATGGTGGTACTGACAACGGTTCTCAGTCCTTTAGACTCTCCATCTCATACCCTCACAGTTTAAGGGATTGATAGTGTTCAGTCACCTTAGTACCGGCGGTGGTCAGCAAACTGTGGTATACTAATCGTTGTTTCAGATTTGAGAAAAAATAAAAAAACAGTCATATGAGTAAAAAGTTTTATTAATTTTGCCCCTTCTTTCTAAGAAAGGTCACTTGAAATGGCCCAGGTGTCTGTGAATGTAGGAGTTGGTGAACTCTTATTTGGCTCCTCGAAGTTGCCTCTGGTTTCAATTAAGTTCTGCTACGTAGCCGTGTTCTGAACCGAGTACCTCTCAGGGAAGCGTTCTTCGTACCAGAGACGAGTAGAGAACGTTCATGATAATAATAGTAATTGTGGTAATAGTAATCACGATGAGAACTAGGCTTGAATTTTTGTTCATCACCATAGCAAGATTTTCAATTGTGAATTAGTATGCTGTATGATTTGAAGCTATATATGGTTTACTGTTATTGTGAAGCCTTTCTGTAAATGCAAGTCCTCATCAGCAAAAAAACAGAATCCCCAAAGAGTTCTATTGTATTTGTGTAGTGACTAGCTTTGGCTATCTGAAGTTTTTATGAGTCATCAGTACCCTAGTCTGGATCTAAGCTTGTTTGAATGACTTAATCAAGTTGAGGATGTTTCGGTCTCTCATAATGTCTTATTAAGGTATCCTACATGCAGTAAAAGATTTGCCTTTGATCACAGAATAGCTCTCCCGATTTCAACAGATTTTAAACTTACCTAAACGTTGAAGACTGATACTCACAGCACACTGCCAAATAAACCAAGTAAGCTAGGTCATATCCGGTTATGTTCGATCTAGAATGGTATCTAGTTATCATTAGTACTAATATCTGTTATGTGTCCTCGACGAGGACGAATCTTCATCCATATGACGGAGCATTCATCCCAATAGTAAGTATATGGGTTATTCATCCATATATCACAAATTGCCTCCAACAACATAAGCAATTAAGTAAATTTAGTATCAAATGCCATCAGCACATGGGAAGCATGAAAAGAAATTGCACTCTTTTTTTACTCAAAGCACTCATTTTAAAGAGTTTAGGGACATTCTCGCTGGCATCATCTCTTTTGAGCAAAGAATGGAAGGTAGTAATCCAGGCTAAGTATCTTGGTTGAAGTACTTACTCTCAAAAGAAAGTCAAATGATCAATTATCCAAGATCCAAGTAATTACAAGTTTACAACAGACTTTCCAAAAGATTCATCTTTTGCTGAGAGGGATCAGTTAGTTTTATAGTTATTGTCAGAACTTCCAGTATATGATTACTGTGTAATCATGATAATTGGGAAAGTTTTATATTTTATCTATGACTATATAGGTGAATAATATCTTGTCAATATTATTTGAAACAATCATTAGTGGACCACAGTCTACAGATCATTACCAAGTATAATTGGTAGTTGAGTCAACCTAAATATTAGTACAGGCATTTAACTATAACAGCGTGAGGGGGGTATCAACCAGACTGTGAACCGTCTCCAGTACTACGTCTCTTTAACTAGTGACCTACGAACGGACGGTGATACCTGTGATGCTCTATCTTTATAATCATACTCATCCCTCGATAGTTATAAAACTTACTTGATTATATAACTTAAGTGGTTACTATCAGGAAGATTAATCTATTGAATGGATGAGGGTTTCTTCATGATTTATGATCATTGTTACTATATTCAAAGGAAAACATTTAACTAGAAAGCTTGAGAATAGCTGAGGTGGGTGGTGAGTTTTGACAAAGAACTGCACTGACAAATACGCCAAAGTGAAACCCTCCAAAGATATCTCTTATCTTGAATGACATGGCTTTATATTAAACTAGCTTCCAAAGCTATTATAAAGAAGATAACAATGATAATAATAAAATTTATACTCGATGGGGCTGAACCAACCCTCATCCATTTAATAGGGCAATCATCCTGATAGCAACTATGTAGGCTATATAAATATAGTAAAGTAAAGTAAATATATTTTTGATGAGGATAAATCCTTCGCCCATAAAGTACTTATCACTACCAGCTTAAAGTGGGACCTTAAGGAGATTTGGTTATGTATTGATATTGATTGTGGAGTGTACTAGTTTCAAATAAGGTCACGTTGAGTGAACAGCTAACCAGATGTACAATAATCTTTTTTTTTTTTTTCAATGTATCTGGTAAATTTATTCAAACTATATAACCTAAGACTTGCTTGTTTAACTACCGGCCTGTCCTGGTGTAAACTATATAACTAAATAAAATACTATAAATGAATAAGGATATAAATCCTACTCTAGAACTTCTCCAACCTGCATTAAAATTGGTTTGCTTCACTTTGCAAAAATTTGAGAGGCGTACTTTTGCCAGATGAATTTAAAGCCAAACTGGCTTCTAGCTTTATTTTTTCAAATAAATCTTTGTTTAATAGCAAACCTATTAGCTTGTCATAGTTTTATCCTATCCATATAGTCAATGGTACGATCTGGAGAAGAGCTTTGACATTTTTCACAATTTTTACGCTTTTGCAAAAACAGGGTAACATACTTCGCTCAAAAATACTCATGACTCAAAAAAGTCAACAATTGGAGGGTTGGCCGAGTGGTCTAAGGCGGTAGACTTAAGATCTACTGGTGTTATCACCGCGCGAGTTCGAACCTCGCATCCTTCATTTCTTTTTTTGAATTTGTTTTTCATACCATTTGAAATAAGTGAATTTTTTTTTGATACTTATTCCCTACAATGTGACTTCCAATGGATGTCCAATGAGATGGACTGTGAATTGACATCTCAGTTACGTTATGCTACACTTTTTGCTTTCAAATACTTTTGTCATATGTGGGATTTAGGTCAAACAATTTTAGTAGTTAAAAAGTTACAAGATTCAGGTTTAATATTTGAGATGACAATAAAGAGGTATATTATTCAACATTGAAACCAAGGATACTCTCACAGCGTATCATTTATAAACAGATCTATATATAAATCAAGAGCAATCAAGCAGAACCAGTACCGAAAGCCTTGTGGAACTCAGTAAAGACGAATCTGTATCTAACATCACCAGCCCAAGCCCTAGTTAAACCTTCTTCACAACCAGCTTCAGAGATTGGAATTTCTTCGATCCAAGGACGGATGTTATGCTTGACACATAATTCAAACAAATCTAAAGCTTCCTTTCTTGAACCTAAAGCAGATGAACATAGAGAAGCACCATTACTGAAGAAAGTGAATGGAGAAACATTATATTTTTCTTCAACGTTTGGTAAACCAACGGAAACGAATCTACCTTCAACTTTCAAGATGGATAAGAAAGCATCAATGTTCAAACCTGATAAACCAATAGCACAGTTTAAGATAACATCAAATGAATCAAACAAATCTTTTTCCCAACCTTCAGTTTCGGTTGCAATGAAACTACTTGCACCCAATTTAAAGGATTGTTCCTTCTTTGCATCAGTTCTGGAGAAAACAAAAGTTTCAGCACCTAAAGCTTTTGAAATCTGAACAGCTAAATGTCCTAAACCACCTAAACCTAAAATGGCAACTCTTGGAACTTGACCATTTGGTAAGTTTTTTGGAATGTATCTGACCAATGGAGAATAAACAGTTAAACCAGCACAACATAATGAAGCAGCTTCTTCAGACTTGATTTCATCTGGGATTGGGAAGATCAAATGTTCATGAGCTCTAACATGGGATGCATAACCACCTTGAGAAACGTAACCGTCTGGGTATTCACAATCATAAGTGGTAACACTATGAGCACAGTATTGTTCATTGTTTTCTTTACATCTCTTACAATCTAAACAACATGAAGCTTGAGCACCCAAACCAACTCTGTCACCAAGTTTATGTAATGTAACGGCAGAACCGATTTTGACAACTTTACCAACAATTTCATGACCGACAACTTGCGGAGTTTGGATTCCACCCCAAGAACCTTGAGCAGTTAAGATATCTGAACCACATAAACCACAACATTCAATTTCGATATCGACACTGTATGGTGTCATTTCCATTGGTTTATATGTAGTATATTTTGGCTTGGACCATTCTTTGGTATCATGAACAGCAAAACCTGCAAATTCGTTTGGGTAATCGACTGGAGCGTTGGCCATTGTAATAGTTAGATAGATTAATATAAGATTTAAAGTGAAAAATCAATAGAGATCAAAAAGACTAATTGTAAAATAGAAGTGAAAAACTAGAATTTATGCACGGGTGGTACCTATATATGATTTTTTCTTTCCTTCCTTGGGCTCAACAGTCGAGATCGATTATTAATAAGGAAAGAGGAAGAGCTAGTTATTATCTCCCTATCAAGCAAAAAAACGCACACCCCCCTGAATGAAAAATTGCAGTATGAGATCTCCCGGGCCGGGGCGTAGAAATCCTTGGTACCGTTGTACTACTGGGCGTGCATTTAATTCAGTACCTGGTGGCTGTGCCGGAGTTAGATTACCGTCTCAAAACAGCAAGTAGATACCACGCTGTTGTTTATGGGTGGTGCACTCACATAAATATACTGCCTTTAGCTAATAGCTTTATAATCTTTGTCAACGTTCTTGTCAACCACTGAAATAGCTGTCAAGCAGGATTGAATTACATGTTCAAAGCATGAATAATGATCTTTTACTTATCTGAAACAAAATAGTCGTATTGAGAAGATATCAAAACCTGCTTTCGGAGTTGCTGAGCTGATTATAGAAGCCAGATCTCGGAACCGTCTATCAGTGAAAAATCACACCCCTTCTTCAGATTTAGCCCAAGATTGCAGGTAGATTGCAAACGCTCTATCGACGCGTCGAACTCTAGAAAGTGCCGTGCTGTTGCACGTGACTCTGCCGATCGGCGGTGACCGATATCAGCTAATCGTGTTTGATAGTGAAATATTATCTGAGAGGCCGTTTCGAGTAATAATAGCTGGTATAGAGATCTCTTTTTGTTTCTAGAGACAGATTATTCAGGGTCTTGAACTTGTGGCATTGTTATAATTATAACTATTATAAACACGATTTCAAACCAATTTTGTGATTTTATCTTTCCATTAATCTATAGATATAAATCATATATATAAACCCAAATATAAAGGCAAACTCTCATTCGCTTATAACTTCCACCTCTTCCCATGGATGGATTTATGACGTCCCCACTATTCCCAGTGGAAGAGTTGTCAACTGAAACTGCCATCAAACTACCTCCACATCCAAATGCTGAATCTGATTCGGTTAAACTTTACATCATCTTAGCTGAACCGAATATATTCTTGGAAGGTTTTAGCCCTGAGGAGATAAAATCCAGACCACCTTCGATATTGAGAGGTTGTCTTTTCATAAGAATCTTGAAACCGGTCAAGATCAAGAATATATCTTTGAAATTATCAGGTACATCAAGAACAGATTGGCCAGAAGGTATTCCTCCTAAAAAAGTTGATCATTCCGAAGTGAACACTTTCTTGCAACATACATGGCCATTCTTCAATTATACAAATACTTATAGCTCTACTGAAACAAGCAGAAATAATGCAGATCTGTACATTTCAGCAACAGACTCAGAACATGAGCTACCATCACTGAGCTTGGATAGCACATTATCACCAGTGACGAGTCCAATAATGTCTGACCTCAATCCTATCAAATCTCCATCGTCTTTAGTGACGGCTTTCAAATCATCCAAGAGATTGGTTGCAACAGCAACAAAACCTAGTTTATTAACACAGCTTTCAGATCTAGATGTTGTGTCTACGAAATCCAATTCAGCATCAACGCCAGATGAGAATAAACATTTTGCACCTGGTGATTACATCTATTCATTCGAACAACCAATACAAGCATCATTCCCTGAAACAACTTCAGTGACTTTTGGTTCTGTTTTTTATGTTCTTGAAGCATCACTTGAGCGTAGTGGAACTTTCAAATCCAATTTAAATGCTAGAAGAAAAATCAATATCGTTAGAACATCCTCACAAGACTCTATAGAAGAGAATGAACCCATAGTGATAACTAGAGATTGGGAAGATCAACTTAAATATGAAATTGTAATTTCTTCAAAACAGATTCTTTTGAATTCATACTTACCATTAGCATTCAGATTGACACCGATGGATAAGATCAAGATTCAAAGGTTGAGAGTATATTTGACAGAACACTTGGAATATTATTGTCGTAACAAGAAAGTTCATAGAACAGAACCATCCAAGAAATATTTATTGATGGAACATAAACCACCAGATGGTTGTGATAATTTATTGGCAATTGATGGTGATGCAATTTCCGCTAAAGAGTTCGAGTTCCAAGTTTATGTTCCCGAGAGGATAGGAGAAAGATACAAATTACATCCAGACACATCATTTGAAGACATTCAATCTCATCATTGGATCAAGTTATGTATTAGAATTTCAAAACCAAACCCTACACCGGCAGATCCACAGAAAAGAAAACATTTTGAGCTTTCTATTGATTCACCTGTTCATATATTATCTCCTCAATGTGCACATGCCAATACCCTCCTACCAGCATACGTTGGCTCATCTTTTATGGAACAACAACACGAGAGCAATGAAGAACCGTTGATTGATATTCTAATGTCGCCAACCAACGGAATGAACCTCTCTTCAAATATGTACAAACCAGATGATGATATACCAATCGAACTAAAATCTCCACAAGCGAAACCATTCTCTCCAATGGCATCACCAGAACTACATGCAATGAGTCCCAAACTGAGAACACCGGTTTCATCAGTCCCATTGGGAGGTCCAGCATCATCATCATCGACATCAATAGCTGCATCTATTGTTCGTCCAGGCCTCCTGTTAAGTCAATCAGGCCCTGTGCCACCCCCATTTGAGTTTGATACACCACCTCCAAATTTTGCTCAAACACAAGCAGATGTTCCTCCATCTTATGATGATGTCATTAGAGACGACACAGAATCAGAAGAAGCAGGAACGAGTGCATCTGATGCTTCATCATCAATTAGAATGGGTGTGCATTCCGATGCATCCTCTTTGAAGGCACCAATTCCATTATCAAATGTGGCTGCCACTTTAGTCAAATTTGATGAGAATAGATCTCGAAGTGGACGTGAGCGTGAACGTCAACGTGGTTATACGAGAAGTACCAACAACAGCGGGAACACTGAAGATGATGATGACAACGATGGCGACCTTGGAGGCAATTTTAAGTTGAAAGTCATTCCGATTAGATCTAGATCTACATCGAGGGATAGATCATCATCTCCTTCATATAGAGCTGTATCACCTGCATTGAACTCCCAATACTCTTCTAGGTCAAGACTGATCAACTCCACTGTTTTGCCAGGTTACGCACAACAGGAGCACTCATCAAATGCTTTGGATTCAACTATTGCTGAGGCACTAAGAGATGAGAATGAAGGTGACGAAGGCGACGATAGCAGTGTCACTGCAGATAGTTTGAATGATGACGATGAGGAAGACGTTGCTGTTCATGATTACAGCCCAAACAACCGAAATGAAAAGCTAACGGCGCCTGATTCACCAGATAGAAGATCATCATTCTCTTCGATTAATTCAGCAACAGCTTCGTTGATTTCCGATGATCCTTTGGCTAGAGCACCATTATTACAAAGGGATTCATTGAACATCACAAGAAACAGTTCGATTGTAGATCAATCGAGCCACCCTCTTTACTATGGTTCCAACAACAATAGCTATGTATTTAGAACAAATTCAGCAGTGGGTGCAGATTCAATGTTATTTTCAAATAGAGAGAGGGAAGGATCTGTTGATATTACCTCGTTGTTGAGTGGGGATCCATCCAATGGATCATCAAATGGTAATGGTAGATCCGAAGAGATCTGGCATCCTTTCAATATGGCATCATCTCACAATCTGAACAATAATACAGGTAGATTTTACACTCCACGTACTAGAGGAATAGGAGGTGCCACTGATCAACATCACTATTACCATCTGCACAACAGCACGACTGCCGCATCCCACGATGATCAAAGCAAGCAACATCAACCACATCAGCATCTACCATCATCATCATCATCATCGGGGACTTCACCAGTCAACAAGACTAACAAGAGATTTAATGGGAGACATTTAAGCTTTGGTGTGGGCCCAGTTTTGGCAGCTCTTAATGGCCCTAGTGCTGATGCTGAAGCTGATGCTTCTGATAATGTTACCACTACGCACGTATCTGCTGGAGTCAAGGGCGATTATTACGACGAGCCCGTTATTCCAGATACAGTTAATGAGAGTGCCATTCAAGATTAAACTAGAATCACAAAAATGTTAAAACATGAATAGTCTCACTCGCATCAATCAATCGTTATGATTGTTATTTTTTTTTATATATATATTCATAGTACTATTTGTTATCGCTGTGTCTTACTTCATTTTGCATCTCATGTTAAATTTCATTAAATTATTTATTCTAACTTATACTCGTAATTTTATTCTGCAACGTATTCACATCATATTTGAGATGTTTCAATATACTCTTTGTACTTGAATCCGCTGACAAATTAGTATAAAAGACTCTATAAGCAGGCGCAAGCATCATGTTTATATCTTGAACCAACTGTTTCTTGAAAAAAGGTGGTAATTTTTTATTTTGAATTTTCTTGAAATTCTCATCAAAGTCTCTATTGAATTCATCAACCAAAATCTTCAATTCTTTGGTACTTGCATTGAGATTAGCACCTTGCTTAGTAGATGCTCGCATTAATTTAGTTGTCATATTTGTCCAACCTGATGTTGCTTTCTCCATTGTTTTCTTTTTCAATTTCTCATACCTTTGAACACCTTGCTGTCCCAATATATGTCTTAGAGAGTTACTACTCTCAATCAAGTTTTGTAAACCATCCAAGTTGAACATCAGCATGATACCAAGGTCTTCTTCTGGCATTTTAGGTTTGTATTTATTCTCAAGGTGGTAATAGTTTAATTCAATAATATCACCAAAATAAATACTTAATAAATAATTTGGATCTCTGGTATCTGTTTTCACTTCTTGGAATCCAAATGGTCTATTTGAAGGTAACCAACTTCCATTAGGCATGCCTTGAATAGCTTCCAGTAACGATTCACCAAAGCTGGACAATTTCACCATTCTAGTCACGATTGACATGAAAGTGTTGTTCAAGGTTTCACTAACTTGATCACCCAATATTAATTCTGAATATCTTTGCTCTATAAATTTAAAGAAATAACCAAATATAGCACGACATTCTTCATTGGTTGAGTCAACAAGCGATGATAATTCAGTTGGTGGTGAAATACCAAATTTGGTTAACCTACTAACGACAGACAATACACCTTTACGGATTTCAAACATCATGGTTCCATATTGTAACTTATGATTTTCAACAAATGTTGAAAACTTGTTGAATTGAGTAGTATATTCATCAAGACATGATTTGAAAATTTGTGCCAATACTTGACGAAGCTCACTGAAATCAGTCAAAAACTTAGAGAGAAAATCAGATTCAGATGTCATTAGAGATGTAAAAAACATTGAATAATTCAAGAAACTATTTGAACTCTTGTCACCATCATATAAATAGTTTTGATCTTTGACAAGGTTAGGTATTGTTGCTTCTTTTGATCTTAGTATTTTGAGATTGAAATCGGCCCTTTCTTTGATAACTGTATCAATAAGACTTTTACCTCTAATATTATGCATATGCGATTGAATTAGAGCCAAATGCCTTATTAAAGCCTGATCTTCTTTTGAAAAATCACCAAATTCATTTGATTGTGCATTTTTACCAAGTGTTTTCAACTTACCAATAAACTCGAATTTCAAAGTAACATCGGAATCACGAATGGAATCGTTTAAACCTTTAACCAACCCTTCAAAATCGTTCATTCTTCTTGCTTCTAGTTTTTTACGAAGACTTTGATACTCTGTAACTATTGAGCAAAAACTATTTATCTTGGCCATTGTATTTAAATCACCACATGAATTAAGAGACTTGTCAAGAGTCTTGATATGCTGTGCATAACCTTTAATATCATCAACCAACTTCAAAGTTGACTGGAAATTCTTCTGCTGAATCTTCAATCTGTTGATTTTCAACATCAATGGATTAACAGATTTAACAGCTTTGTAATTCAATTCTGACATTTCTCTTAGATTTATAGCTAATTTATTAGTCAATTCGTTTGTCAGTTTGAGGTTTTCCTCCAATACAGATAAGTCTGCTTCATCAACATCAATCACCACCTTATTCAGCTCATCTGAGCCATTGAGATAGCTGTTTGATCCCTCTGAAGTAAGCATTCTTGTAGAGGATGAAATGCCATTCATTGTATATTATGATGCAGTTTGATTTACGTTGTAAGCTCTAAACAGGTCCCAGCTGAAAGTATACTATTCAATTGCTATCGAGCATATATCTTCAAGCTCTAGTGTATTCTTCTGATGTGTATACACTTGTTGAATAAGGTGTACGTGGTTGGTGAGCGGTAGTACCAGTTCACGATAAACATGTTTCTTGTTTAAATCGACGCGTCGATCACATTATTAGTAAGTGGTGTAAAGATGTTGTTTTGCTCTCTATTTTTCAGTATAAAAAATTTTTCACTTGTTTTATTTCTTTCTATTTAGTATACACTTTTTTCTTTTCTTCCTTTTAGTTGGGCATTTGAAGAGCTACGACCGTCATTATTGACAAACGCAGAATGATTTTGATGAGGTTCGATCTTGGTACAACGTTTTGTTGTATTGAGATCGGTTACTTTCCTTCTTTTAGGTTAGTTGCCTTTTCGAAGTGTATTTGTTCCTCAATTTTGAAATGGGTTAATGGTTTGACGATATACTTTTATATAAGGTGCCCAGACTAGATTATCACCTTATTTCGCTAACACTAGATTCGTGTACCATAGTTTAGAGTTTGATAGTAGAAAGGTGAACATTTCAACAAGTAAGCAATCAATTAATGCTCGTAGTTTTTATTTTTGTTTCCAAAGAACATTTTTTTATTTCGTACATTATATTCGTATATAAATATCTATTGAGAAGCGATTTTTTAAGTTTGCAAAAGCATTAGTGACTGGCCTATAATTCTTGGGAAACCAATTCATCTACATCTTGTAGTTGCCAATCGTCATCTGTAGTAGTCGGACCTGTAGCTGGATCTATATCTGTATCTGCTTCAGCATCTGAATTTTCATTATCAACGCTAGACGATTCATCTTGATATTCATCGTAAATCTCTTCATCTACAATTCCCGGTTCCTCCACGTTTTCGAAGTCATCAACAACATCAATCTCATCATCTGTCTTTAAAAAATGGCAAAAATAGTGGATGCTATAGTTAGTATCAATACAAAAAGCTCAAGCTTTATTATAAACTTGGTGTTAAAACTTACTTGACCAATACTGGCCTCATTGGATAATACAGATGCAAAAGTTCTATGATTTAAAGGTTGTGGGAATAAATCAAGTTCAATCAATTTTGTTAGATCCCATTCAATAGCACTTTCAGTCTTATAACACCAGAATATAAATCCTGAAGTTTGATTAAATAAATCCAATTGAGCTTCAATCAAATGTCTCGTTTCTTGTTTATTTTTGAGAGTCATCTTACTGGCATCATTGCTGTAGGTACATTCACCAATTTTAGAAGTAGCTTTGAAGGTACCATCGTATCTTGCTCCTCTTCCTACACCATTTAGCCAGAATGCACAGTCAGTCAATGCAGCAGACCATTCACCAATGACACATGGCTTTTTCTCATTGAGAAAAGTTGTTATGAGAGTTTTCAAATCCTGAATATGACCTTCAATTGTCATCGATAACTGAGAAATATCAAATACTTCATATCTATGATGATCAATGATAACATTCTGATAAGTCCCATTATAATAGGTGGAGTCAGTATTTCCTGTTAAATTATTGGTATTTCTATAAATTGTAAAATTGGTCTCTAAACTTACGTCACCACTTAGACGATTATCCCAATAATGGGCGGACATGAATGCATCATGATAAATTAAATTATTTGTTGTACCTAAAGCTCTTGATTGTGCATAAGTTTTTTCATAAAAAGTTAATAGATCTTTCATATTCAAAGATGATCCTAGTGGTTCATTTAAAATCTGTATGCCTGAAATGACATCAAAATATTCATCACCACCATATTTCTCAACTATATAGTACATTATCTCCAATGTAAGGTCAGTATAAGCTTTAGTTTCAAGCCAATCAAGATGATCTCTCAATCCTGAATTATCAAATCCATTTTGAGATCCAGGAGCACCATGTAAATCAATCCAAAGTTTTAAACCATTTTTTCTTGACCATTCAATAGCTTTCTCTAAATAGTCTTCAGCACCAAAACAATAAGGATCAGTGGATAAATGAGCAAATGCCCAATATCCAATAGGAAATCTAACTGTATTGAAACCCCATTTCTTAATTTGTTTGAAATCATCTTCAACGATCCATGTCTCCCAATGTTTTTTAAGTCTAGTATGACATTCTTGAGTACCTAGCAATTCACAATAGTGGTATTCATCAACAGGGACTTTTGCTTCAGAGCCATCTGGGGATGCAGCCCAGTATAAAGATGGTGTAACATATGGTTCAGTTACCATCCAACCACCTAGATTGACTCCGTAAACTTTCTCAGTACTATAATTGAAAATACCAGAGGTTGAAACCTGGTCTGAAGATTCATCTCTTTTCCTCATGGATTTGGAAGCCTGGAATCGCTGGTAAGCAGGTGAGAATTCCATATTATACTCTCCTGGAGGTAATAAGCCACCTAGAATCTTAGCAGGTATTAAAGCTGCAACAGCCACAATAGTGCTGTGAAATTTCATTGTCTAAATACTTCAAATTACGAATGTGTTTTTGATCTTTTGAAGATAATGGAAAATTCAGCCAAGTTCTTCTGAATATTTGTTAGAATTAGTGAAACCAAAGGGTTAAGTCGTAAAAAGATACAGTGGTATAATCTATAAAAATGGAAAAAGAATGTCTAGCGGTTAAGACATGGTAAACAAAACAAGTTTAGGTATAAAAGGCGGTGCAGTCGTTACGGCTGTGCGGCATTTAATTTATATTTTTCAGTTTTCAATTTTGTTAGTCTTTTTGATGGTTTGATGGTAGTTAAAGTGGTTAGTTGGTGGTGGTACCTAAGTGTTGGTAGTCACAGTTGAAATCAATTCCCCAACTTATTGAGTCTCTAAGAACACTGTCTTCATTTATCAAATCACGCACAACATCACCTCTAAATAATACATTTGAGCTTTGAATCTCCGAGACTAAATTATCCAATGCCGGTTCTGGTCTACTCAATCTAACTTGTTTTATTACCCCCTTTTCAACAGAGAAGCTCACTTTCAAATCATCAATATCCAAATTCAACTCAAACTTAGGGGTGGATCCAAAAGTCCATTCCCACTTGTTAAAGTTTTCATATATATCAAACACTTCACTTGGTAAATCAGCAACGTCATCAATCTTTAACACTTTGCATTTTGATCCATTGTGTTCGAAAATTTCCAGATTGTCATAGTCGGTGTTTGTATCAGTTACCGTTTGTGAGTTTGCTTGACTCGAAATAAACGAGCTGATTGCACAGTACGTGAAAATATCATCGCTTATATTCATATTCTCAACAGGACTAGGAATGGAATTCGTTGATCTATCAACTATTGATTTTTTTCTCTTGTCAGATAGTTTCAAAAGTTTCGAGAGTGTCTTAAGGTTAGAGTTAAGTAGCATTGTACCATGATGAAGAGACTTACCTCTTGATATTTGAAAGGCAGATCCACTGATTTTCTTTTCGTTTTCAGCATTGATGATATCACCTTTTCCATTGGTACCTAATGGAAAAACAGGTAACTTGAACTCCTTATACTTCAAACCAACTAATTGATTCATGAAAATATTCAAACCAGTTGAAAATCCAACCCTGTCAAATTCATTTTGACTTGAAATGTATGAAAAGTTATAGTTTCCAAGATCATGAACTACAGTGCCACCACCACTGTATCTTCTAATTATTGGGATTTGCAATAGAGATGCATACTTCATATTAACTTCTTTATATGGATTTTGATTCTTGCCAATGACAATACATGGTGAGTTTTTATATAGAATTAGTCTTTTTGCAGATTTGAATTCTTTTGGATTTGGTAAATTATCGTAAATATATTTCTCAATTGCAAGATTCAATTTTGGGTTGATGAATTTTGTAACAACTACTAATGGAGTGGAAGTAGATACAATATCAGACAATTTAAGGTTGATTGGAACTGAATCGCTATAAACGTCTCCTTTTTCCATGAAATTGACGTATCGATCAAATTCAGATGTATTGAAAAGTGATGAAAGTTGTTTGGTCTCCACTACTATGGAACTTGGTTTCGTAGAACTTTGAATAACCTCACTCAATGCTTGAGAAGTTGATGCATTTTCGTTAAAGTGATCATTTTCTTGAAATCTTTTGATGAAATCTGCAGTACTCATAGTAATGGGCTGATCCATGGAGTCACTGAAAACAGTTCCTAGATTTTGAGATCCTGAATTTTGGTTTTGCATCTGAATAGATATAGGATCTATATCATCAGCACCGAGAATAGGAATATCAGATAGATCAAACCCATCATTTGTATCATCAGCAACGGCCGATCCAGGCCCATCTTGTTTACCATTCACAACATCATGGAAGAACCCTTCTAAATTAGGATCGTTCTCCAGTGTTTGCTTCACAGCTTCATCTATAGATAAGTGGTTATCGTCAAAAGGAGTATTGTTGAATGAGTAAGTTCTGAGATGATGTCTATATAAACGTGCATTTATAGACAAGGGACAAAAAATCCGTTTTGTACTTATGAACATGGAATGTTATTTTGGTTTTCCTCTAGTAAAATCTAACTAGTATTGGGTAACCACTGTCAAGCTGTTGAAGAGTATTCAAAGTGTTCCTGTTTGAGTTCTCATTTGAAAAAACATTTTTTTTTTTTGATTTTTTCAATTTTCAAGTTTATCAGTTTTTCACTTCGTTTTTACTTATACATATCAAATCTGGATTGGTATATCACTTACAATGAACAAGTCTAATCCTATTGAGCATTTGCTGTTGTCAAGATGCTCGAAATTCCATGAAGATGGCGAGATATTAAAGCTATTGGAAAGTAGATACTCAGTGGACGGCACTCAAAAGAATTTCTTGGTTCTTCAATCCACAGATGGAGGTGTTTCAAGAGCAGATATTGGGAAATCTAAGAAGAAAGCAAAGATTAGTTTGCTAAGCTCGATTGCAAATGAAACTACAAATACAAATACAAAGAAAAGAAAAGATAATAAGCACAATCCATTAAGAACGAGGAATGAGTTCAAATCGTTCATCACAAAGAATATGAAATATCAAAACTTACTAGTTAGAAGATTGAAAGCAATGATTAAGATTGATCCTAATGTACTTAACAATGTCAATGATATAACTGATTTGCATATCTGTAAGAACCTTTTGAAATTTGAAGATTTCTTGGATATGAATATGCTTTGGAATGACTACATTAGAGAATTAATTGGTACGAGTAATAACTTGAATATAATAGCAGCTAAACTATCGACATGTGAGATGGTTGGATCTTTCATAGAAGTGACTCATAGTGAATGCAGGGACAACATTGGAGCTCGAGGTATAGTTATATGGGAATCGCAGTACAATTTCATTATGGTGATTCCAAGAAAGGATAATTGGAAAGCGGATATCAGTCTTATAAAACCTACTTTTAGTATCAAGGAGCAAATAGGTGGTTTGAGATTGATCAGCAAGAAGAACTCTCGATTTAAACTTACCATTGGTGTTGGCAGCAGCAGCAGTGATGAAGAAAACCGTGCTCCACAGGATGTGCTAGAGTTTGAGATCATAGGTAACCGGTTCTTGATCAAGAGCAATGACCGTGCTAATAGGAAATTCAAAAGCCATGCTGTCCAGGACATCAACGTGTAGATATATATGACTTATAAAAAGTGTATATATAATAACACGACACCAAAATTGTCGCGAAAAGTTACCCGGTCGCTCATTTGCCGTTGAATTTCTTCTTTTTTTGTACGTCATGACTCTTCTATCTAAGTAACAGATACTATTGTACTCTTAACTACCTTTCATATATATATATAGAGGTATAACAACTGTATTAACAACCATGTTTGCAAACACTACACTCAAACCTATACTAAGATCAACTAGAAATAATATCAGCACCCGATTTGTTCGGTTACAGTCGAGTTCTTCGAACCCGGGGGCTGCAACATCTCAAACTAATACAAAGAAAAAGTTAGAACTTATAGAACAACAAATGCAAGCTCAACTACAACAACAGAAACAGCACCAAGTTCAAGCTCAACAAAAGAACACTACATCCACAAAACAGAAAGCTAAGAAAGGTTTCAACTCATTAGCAAAAGTGCCAACAACAATGAAATTGAAACCTAAAGATGTCTTGTTAGATAACTTTTTCCAAGGATACAAACCTTTGACACTCCCTTTACAACCACCTATAAAGAAACCATCTACTGTTTATTACCTAGAGTTTGATGACAATCTGGAATTGGTGAATGATGGTTTCACTGACCTACCTAGCTCTCAACATTCAAGTAGAGCAGACGACATTTTGATCAAAGATAAGAATTCAACTCGTTTTGAATTTTCAAATTACAGTTTTAATAAAGATTTGGAAGTGCAGAGTGATTATGATGAATTACCAAAGAATGCCAAAAAGACAGCTGGAGCAGCCACTAGTAGTAAAAAAACAGAATCAAAGTTCCAAATGAGAGAAGTTAAACCTGCAAGAACTGGTAGAACGAGATTGAATCATATCAAGAATAAAAAAGGTAATAATTAAAAGGTCGATGTGCTTAGTTAGTTAAGTTTTATTTTTGATTTTGAGATAGCTTCTCAATTCTTTTCTACTAGCTTGTATTCATTCATTCCCGTTTATTTTTATTTATTTCTTGATCCTCTCAATATACATTATCAATTATCTATCATCTATCAGTGCCTTGATTAATTTCTCTTTGATTTTACTTGATTTTCACTACTATGTCTTACGTTGGGTTATTTTATTGCCATTTGGGTAATTGATTGGCTTAAACACCTTCACAATCTACATGTTTTACTTTTATTCTCTTATCGATGTCCTAGGAGAACTGTTTATGATGCCATACACACATATATATTTTATTATCTATCATTTATAGGAACCCTACCTTGTATATATAAATAGCTATAATTAATACAATAATTCAATATGATAAAATCGCGTCGATCGACGTGCAGTTTTAACGACGCGTCGATTATTTTTATTCAAATCAACTCATCTAATAAATGGGTCTTGTTTTCGTGTTTTCGTGTTGTGGTGTTTCCCTCTTTGTAAGTAAGGGGAAAGGCATTGAAGAATGTCAATCAAACGTATACCTCCACATGAAGCCACGTCAATTACTTCTTCAAGTTCTATCTTCTCACCTGTAAGCGTGATAAAAGAACTGATTGATAACGCGATTGATGCTTTAAAATCGGTTCAACTGCCCCAGATTTATATTGAAGTTGATCTGGTATCTGGTGGATTACAGCATATATTGGTTAGGGACAATGGATCAGGAGTTGAAAAACAAGACCGTCCAATGATGTGTCTCAATTGCACCACTTCTAAAATTACAAGTTGGGAGGAACTTCAAAATAATGGAATAGAAACGTGTGGGTTTAGAGGTGAGGCTCTATTTTTCATTTGCCAACTATCTGGATCTCTTCAAATAATAACCAAAACTGCAACTGATGAAATTGCTGAGTGTTGGAATGTTAATAATAAAGGATTACCCATTGGAAGTTCCCAGAAAGTTTCAGCTCGTCAAGGTACATCAATCTCTGTTAAGAATCTTTTCAGTTCCACACCGGTGAGGAAGAGCTTTTTGAAAAAGCAATCCAAAAAAACCATAGATGGGATTCTTGATCTTATTTATGCATATTCAATTACTTATAGAGATATAAGGTTTCACTTAAAGTTTGTCAAAGTTTCCCCAATGGGTCAGATAACAACTGAAGGTATAGATCAAATCTTTATCAACAATTTACCAGCAATCAAAATATTAAATAACATTCTGAAACTTAGGCAAAATTCTACATTTTTTGAGATAAATGACTCGTTGAAAACTGAGACCTCATTTGAGATTAGGCTGAATGCCATATTACCTAGAATGAGAGCTCAAGATGAGTTGCTACCAAAGAAAACCTTGAAAATTTTGAGTGTCAATGATAGACCACTAAATACAAAGTTAACCCTTGGCAAGACAATAACGAAGATGATGAATGATATATATTCTTCGAATAAACTATTTGCTCCAACGATTTGGGTCTTGAAAATCAACATCCCATTTGAGAAAGTTGATGTTAACATCGAGCCTGAAAAGTCAGACGTCATGATTGTAGAGTTGGATCAATTAATACAATCTTTGAAATCTCTCCTCAATAAGTATGTTATGGAACAGCATGATATAGGTCTGGAACCTGTAACTGAAGAGAATGAACCCGTGAACCATGATAGAGATGTGATTGTGCTTGATCGCACTACCGACAACTCTGTATTTTCACCCGACGAAAAAGAAATTACCGTTCATGATGAGACTATGGATGATGATGCGTTTTCAAATATATTACAGGATAAAGTCAAACAAAAACGTGATGTAGCGATTGATTATTTAAGAGGGCTCGTACCTACGTCTATAACAAACCTTCTGTCTGAACAATCTACCAATAATAATGATAAAGATAATGATAACGATAATGACAATGCCAACGACGATGATGACCTACTTGAGTTGGCTGATCCAGAACAACCGGTAGTGAGCATGAATCATACCGGATCAGTTTCCCATTTGGAAAAATCACCTGCTCTACGAATCACAAATCCAACCGTTGATTCTACCGACAAGGACTGGTCATTTTCCATGAGCAATACAAATGGATTATCATCAGAACCTGATATTCCTGATCGAAATTCTTCGAGTAGCATTGGGCACAAAGATATCGATAATACAGCGGATATTTCCATATCAAACCCTTGGACAATCTCCAAGATGGCAAATCAAATGCGACAAATGAAAAAATCCACACAAAAATCAAATCAATCTGCTATTCCAACACCTGAAACCACTTTGATTGACTTGAACTCATCCATCGAGATTCCAAAATTAGCTTCAAAAGTTGTATCGAAAACTCCCCAAACATCGAAGCCCTTGACTCAAGTACCAGTTCAAAAAGGACTTCAGTTCAAAGTGCTTCCATCAGTTGCAGACATGAGTCAACGCACAGAGGGAGATGAAGTTGAAGTCAACTACACTATCAATGAAAACATATCAAAGAGACAGAAGGTTCTCATGTTTGAACAAGAGTGGATCAAACGAAAAAGAAATCCATCTCTATTATTACTCGAAGGCTATTTAGACTTTTACCGAAAAGTTGATGGTTTAGTAGAGCATGACACTGTTGATGATCTCAAGATAAACAAAACTCATGGAGGGTGGTGTAAGATTGGTTGATTGTCAAAAAAGAACCAAGCATTGCTAGCAAAGTCGTTACTGTAGTTAATTAAAGATTTAGAAAACTTCTTAATAGAAAGCAAAACAAAACATCTAAAAAAATATTAACAACTATACGTGTACACAGATACAAATCTAGTTTTGCATCAAAAACAAACAAAAATTTAACTTTTAAATTGATACTTTTGAATCAAAATAATAATAATAATAGTACACAAAAGCGTAGTAGTAAAGACAAAGACATTAACTCACCATCAAACACGGTGATTTCTAGCAATACAATATGCATCCTGGACTTCAACAGCTTCATACACACCTTCCATCTTAGCCCATATTCTATATTCGTAATCATAAATCCCATCAACAACCTCTGTTTCAACGATCCTATCAGGTTCCGTCAAGTCGGTTCTAACATAAGTAAGCTTAAATGGTGGGTGACCAACAAAATTGAAAATAATCTCAACGTTATCACCTTCATGAATATCCTCCTCAATTGAGTCTCCATGTGAAATCTCAACAGATGGTAAATCGTATATCTTTGCATTCAAATCAAGTCTCTTATTGGAATTCCCATCTTCTGTTGTTGGAGTAGTGAAATTAACAAGACAATTCTTGGATGAGGAATCAGACAAGGCCAAAACGGACAAATCTCCTTCTTTTGATGCTCTTCTTTTGAAGTAATTGGAAGTAACTTCAACTCGTTGTGTGTTATCATTAAATTTATAATACACTGTGAATGGAGGAACACCAGATAACAAATAAGTTATATGATCCCCAACACAATAGTAATTCGATCCCATGCTATCATCTCCAATAACTGATTGCTGTAATAGTTGGTGTTCTATAGTTGATTCATCTATCAAATGTCTTATCTTTGGTACATCGTTAACAAGAACTGTAATTTCCTCCTTCTCAAAATCGTTCGAAATACATCCATTACCATCTTCAATTTCAATGATTGATACTATATGAGATCCAATATTCAAATTTTCATAAATTGAATATAATTCAATTTGATAACCTTCAATCTTTTCTAACGTGAACGTATCAAAACGGTCCTCTTGTTCATGGAATAAACTTAGTTTGACATTGAAAGGAGCCTTTCCTGACAATGTGATTGGAATTGGTTGTAACTTGTCAAGATCTCCTAAAGCAGAAACACATGTTTGATAGGACTCTTGTTTCTCAGAGAACTTGGCTGTTGGTAAAGCAGAAACGCTATGTTTAATCTTCAGCTTATCGAATGAATACTTGCCACTCGTTTCTAAAGATTTCAGTATTTCACTGGTATATATAGAGTCATATATGCCATGTACAACATACTCGTAATCACCACTTTCAAACGTGTTCAATTGAATGGCGAAGTTCTTATTCGAAACTTGCTCGGATTTCTCTTCAACTAATCCACTTGGGAACTTGATAGCGTACTTGATTATGAAAGGTAAAACACCAGTTGCTTGGAAGTCCAGAGATCCTGGATACTTTTCACAAATAGTGGATCTCTTGAAGACTGATGCTGATTCAATAGAGATATCATCTCTAGTCACCAAATTTAGGGATGGCTTAGGAAGGTGTGACACTTCAATTTCAAAATCATTCGTAATATTTCCTGGACATCCACCTTGTTTAAATTCAACCAAAGAATAGAACCCAGCTTCGTAGATATCAAAGCCTTGTGTAGGATCAAAATTACGCACTGAACGTAGCTCAGTTTCAGATCCATCTAATGAACGCCATCTATAAGTCAAATCACAGGGTTGACTTGATTCTGTCTTCAAAGGAATTGTTAACTTCTTGCCCTGGATCAACTCATGCTTACTTGATTTCAAATAGCTCAAACGAGGAATATCCTTCGTAACTGAGAAATGAACCTCTTGTCCTTTAAAGTCAACTCCACAATTTGTAGCATCTGTCACATTCTTCAATGTTAGAATGTACTCACCACCTTTCAAGAATTTTGGTGTTTTGATCTTGAATTCAGTTTCCATGATTTCTTCCTGACTGTAGACGTCAACTTTATAATCAGGGGAGATGATGTTATAAGCAACCTTAAATGGTGGTTTACCCTCCAAGAATAGAGAGACATCAGCATCTCCTCCATTACAAACATTAACTCTTTGAATGTTTGATCTCTTATTAAAGTATGCCTTTGGTCTTTGTTTGAAATATGTCACAAAACGGTGTTCTTGATTATTGAACATAACTTGCTTCTTATAGAAATTATCACTTAGTGACAAGAATTCAATTGCATAACTTCCTTCGCTTGATGGTTTATAGATGTACTCTAAAACGGAAGCAGTAGAACGTAAAGTATTCACCTCTTTGACAGAAAGTACCTTGTTACTGTTATTTGGATCCAAGTTGGTCACTTTATATGAAACTTCAAAAGGTCCGTTACCGATAAACTCAAAGTTGAACTTGAAACCAGTTGTACCAACACAAATATCAACGATTGGATCTGTAGAAATCTTAACTTGTGGTAACCTTGCCTCCAAAACATCAACTGATGAAGAAGCAATTCTGCAAGAACAGAATTTTGTAAAAGCAGAATGTAACACATATGTTCCTGGTTTGGTGGCTGGAATTCTAGCACTTTCTCTGAAATTGAATACTTTGGTAAAAGTCTCTTCATCTTCTTCAGTTCCATCTTCAGGAATAAATCCGAACGAGACTGTGACAGGTGCTTCTGCACCAATATCACCGACCTGAGACGTTTTTAGATCGAGATATTTCTGTTGACCAACCAATATTGGCAAATGTGGCTTAGAATCAACTAAGTTTAACAGTGGCATTGGATGAGATTTGAACTTATAAAAGTTGTTCCCGTCAGAGGGATCTGGTACATAATGAACGACATTTCCGAAACCATCAATGATCTTGCTAACGGTATATATGTAGTCACCGGATCTTTCGATATTCTTATTTGCAAGAGGAACTTTAATGGACATTGATGTTGCCCAAGAAAGATCTTTCAGTTCACTAGCCTGGAAAGTTCTTTGGTTGCTTTGGCCTCCATATAGTCCTCTTGACAATAACGGAGATTTGAAATCCTCAACTTCAGGAACAATTATGGAGCTAGGTAGATTTGATAAGATCCCGTTAATTTCTTCTTCGTAGACTAAAGTCAACGGTGGTACACCATTGACAGTAATTGCAAGATCGTCCAATTCATCCTCCACACATCTATCTTTCAAATGGTCAAATTTGGAAAACTCTGCTCGTGGA
Source organism: Ogataea arabinofermentans (assembly GCA_001661425.1). Lineage (NCBI taxonomy): Eukaryota > Fungi > Ascomycota > Pichiomycetes > Pichiales > Pichiaceae > Ogataea > Ogataea arabinofermentans. The sequence goes on from KV453856.1 coordinate 43,940, forward strand.
CACATTGGAATGATAAGATCTGATTTATAGTTACGAATATTTTTGAATTTCTTGTCTAAAGCTTGATGTATCTTGTAGTATCCCGGACTGGTAAAGGATAGCTCCATATATGTAACTCTATTATCGTTAGGATTACTTTCTAATTTCTGGTACTCAGTATAATCAATCTGCATTGCTTTCTTGATTTCCTTCTTGGTATAATTGAGTATTGTCACTTCATTGTAGAAATCAGTGTACTGAACCTGTAAGAATTCTAACTCACTGGATGAGTTATACTTGATAGGAATCTTCAATTTATCCCTATTGGATCCCGTTAAGCAAAAACTTTGTGAAAACGGATTCATTTTGATAGATGAATCAGGTAGGAATCTAATTGTTTTTTTCCCTTTGAAGTGAGACGACTGATCAACAACACCATTGGAGTCAACATAGCTTTCTAAAATGGCAAGCTCCTTTTCCGGGAATGCAATAGCCCATATTGTGCTGAATATGGTAATGCTTGGTACACTTGAATGCAGCGTCAATAAGAAGGTTAATGAGTATAATACAACGATCAATGCAATTGACGTAGTTGGCTTGAAAACCAACTTGGGAATTCTTAGAATGGAGTTCAGCCAGATGACGAGACCGTCCCAGAACATGTACTTGAAGATGAAATTCCATTCAGGAGAAATGAAGTTGATAAAATGATCTGCATTCACAAGCTCTCTCAATGAGTCGTTCTTTATCAAGCACAGATCATAAATTTTCCATGCCTGTATCAAAGCAAATATGGATACAAGAGATATTCTTTGAGTGGTCACGTCAAGAACACGTTCAGGAATTAAAGGTATCACTTTAGTGGTAGATGCCTCTTTGGGCTTATCTGAAACAGGTTTCTTCAAATCACTCATTTGGATGAAGCAATGGTGGTGTTTGTAGGTTCAAAAGTGTATGTGATGTGATTCGAAACCACCGGATTGAACGTGTTTGAGATCTGCTTTAGCAATGTCAATACCAGGCTGCTGTAAAGAAACGACCAAAATCAAGTCAGCTATTCACAAGAGCTTCTATTGCTCTATCTCTTGTCCTATAAGAGTAAATATGTAGTGATACAAGAGTCCTAGAAAGAGAAAAGAAGCAAATCACATCACGTCTTGTAGTGACATTCAAAACTGCTATAATTTTTTTTTTCAGCGAGTCGATTTCAACTTGACAAACAGCTCATTTGAGCACTTTTTGTGGAGATAACTTGGCAAATGAGCTGTTACTGTTTGTCAGGGACTACTCTTGAGTGGAGCTGGTTTGATTCAATTGATAGTTAGTGTCCTGTTGCTAAGCTTTGTACTTGCTTTGATCATATCTTGTCAATTGGTCGTTCATACAGCACATTCATTAGCAGGCTTTTTTTATCTGCAGATTATCTCTCATCATAGTTTCAATTGATTTTTATAGATACACCATTACACACAACCAGCCTGAATTAACAACATGGTGAATTTTAGAAAATTGATTCAGTTCATTGGCCCCGGTCTTTTGATTTCATGTGCTTATATCGATCCAGGAAACTACTCAACTTCTATGTCTGCCGGAGGGCAGTTCGGCTATATCCATTTATTTATTATTTTCTTATCAAACTTGTTTGCCGTTATTTTACAATGCTTATGCATCAAATTGGGTACTGTCACAGGATTAGATTTAGCTGAGAATTGTAGAAAGCATTTACCAAGGTGGCTCAATCTAACAGTCTATGTCTTAGCTGAAACTTGTATCATATTCACCGATTTGGCCGAGGTTGTTGGTTCAGCCATTGCACTCTATATTATATTTGGTATTCCTTTGAACATTGGTGTATTCATAACTGTACTTGACGTATTAGTCATCTTATTGGCGTATAATCCAGATGGATCTCTAAAACAAATAAGAAAGTTTGAAATATTTGTCTCTGCATTCGTGGTTTTAACATTCATTAGCTTCACTATACTTCTGTCAAAAGTTACCATTCCTGACAAAACAAAGGTCTTTGAAGGATTCTTACCAACAAAGGAAGTGTTTGGTTCCAAACAATCTATCTACCTTGCACTAGGTATTGTCGGTGCTACAGTGATGCCTCATTCTCTATATCTTGGATCAAACTTGGTCAAACCCAGACTGAAAGAGTTTGATATACAGAATGAAAACTATACACCAACAGAATCAGATCCAAATGAGACCAATGAGGTTTTTGAATGGAATCATTTATACAAGCCATCTTTTGATGCCATCAACTATTGTTTACATTATTCATACTTGGAGTTGATACTATCGTTATGTACTATTGCTGTTTTCATAAATTCTGCTATCTTGATAGTTGCTGGCAGTACATTAGCTGGAAAGCCCGATGCTGAAGATGCTGATTTGATAACTATCTATGATTTACTATGTGACTATATTTCCAAAGGTGCTGGTTTCGTCTTTGCGTTGGCTATGTTGTTTTCTTCAATTGCTGCCGGTATTATATGTACAATGTCTGGTGCATTGGTTGCGGAGGGTGGCTTACATTGGAAAATGAACCCGCTTGTCAGAAGATTGATAACTAGAACGCTTGCAATCATACCATGCATGTTCATGTCCTTGTTAATGGGTCGGGAAGGTATTGCTTCAATATTGAACCTTTCGCAAGTGATTCTTTCGTTGATGCTTCCGTTCTTAGCTGCACCATTACTATACTTCACTTCTGATAAAAAGATCATGAGAGTTGAGGTGAACAACACCTCCACTACGTCTTCCTCAGATATTGATGGTATCTCGCAATCCATAACAGAAAGAGAACGAGTTTCCGAAACGTCCGCTTTACTTCAAAGAAGGAAAAGCGCTGATCATTCTGGCATCATTGAAGTCAAAGACTTTTCGAATTCGTTGTTGATGAATGTTTTGGGAGTCTCAACCTGGTTATGTATCAGTTCCATGAACATTTATTTAATTGTCCAATTCATACGAGGCGAAGATGTTCATTTCTGATTGATGGTTTATAAACATATATAGACACTACGTACATTACTTTATGTTTTTTTTTCTTGGATTGCTTGAACCTAACGAGTTCATCTATTTATAATGAAATATAACGTGTTACTTAACACTATACAGGTACTTATACACTTTGGAAGAAATTTTTTTTCAATAATTACGACACAATTCCATATACCTTCAAGACATCAATGCTTGGAACAAAGATGCTGATTTTTGAGATACTAGGCATCCCCTGTAACAACATCCTCATCTTCATCCTTAACCACTGTTTCCGAATGAGACTCGTTTAGTTTACCGGAATCTTTTCCTTCAACTTTTACAGAATTCTTATCACCAGCATCCTCATCCGAGTTTGAATCACTTTCCGATCCCAAATCAGAATCCTCTACTTTCTCCCCTTTTTGGGAGCCCTTGAGCTCCTCAACTTCTTCCTTTACAGTCACAACATCAGGCATATCAACATCAACATCAGCATCAACTTCTTGGACGTCCTCCTTCTGTAATTTTTGTTTCTTTTCAGCAGTATTTTGAGCCTCTTGACTCTCTCTATCGGCATTCTCTCTGAGATCTTGAGCATCAAGGAAAAATGCATTAGCAATGAACTTCTTTTTGATTTGAGTGATCTTGCCATTAGGTGGAATCTTGGGTCTGTTATTTCTCTGCTTTTGTGGCAAGTCATCGTCTTCAATGATGATAAGGTCTTCAGGATCTTTGATCTCAATAAACACAGGTTGAGGATCAAGCTGAGGAACAATCGCAGTTGCCTGCTCTGTTGTAGTGCCGTTCACCGCTTCTTCCCCTCCAGTTGCAGTGGAAGTTGTTGTAACACCACCAGTGGCAGTAGATGCATCAGATTTCGAATCATCCGTAGCTTGCGTTGCAGCTTGTGACTGGTGCTTCTTCAACTGCTTGGAGTACATAGCTTTTGATTTCATCAACAAATCGTCGTAGAATGGCTTCAATAGACCAATTTGATTTGGTAAATCTCTCTTTCGAAGTTTAGGGAATTTCAATTCTTCAAAGTCCTCATATCTGGCTTTCTTAGACTTGGAATCAAGGGAACTGAATTGGTTTGCAAGCTTGGAGTGCAACAAGTGCAATGGAATTGTAGAAGTAAGTAAACCAAACTCCTTGTCCAAACCCAACTCTTTGAAACCAAAAAAATCTTCACCAATCTCGTTTGAAAAGTCACCATTGACAAACTGTTCTGAATCATCTGTAAATTGACCTTCTGAGATCTCTTGTATACCAGGTCTCAACAAATCTCTTAAGAAGCTTTCTAGCTTGAACTTCAAGTCCTTCAACTTTCTATGCTGCTTTGATAGATGCTCCTTATAGAAGGAGTACAGAACATCTGGTTTCTCAATACCATTTTCGTTCAAAGCCATGAGTAAAATATCCTTAAAGTTGAGGGGCTTCTTCTCTTTGATCGGAAGCTTGTTGATAGAGCTTGATTCCAAATGCAACTTGATGGATCTTGCTAAATTTCCCATATATTGTTCGGCCGTCTGGGTCACAATGGTAGCACAGAATGGATCTGCTGATTCAAAACCATTAGCCATCAATATTGTGGAAACTGACCTTTTCAAGGATGCAAATGCAATCTGTGATGTCATTGGATCTCGCGTGCTTAATTTTGAAAATGGATCAATGTCTTCGTTTCGCAATCTCTCAACTTCGGGTGGCTGAAATTGTGATTGATGCATAAACTGGGACGCTTGCATCTGTCTAATTATGTTAATCTTGAAGCACACTCTTCTGATATCCTGCATCAGCGTAATATTGTTGTATAAGACTGAATTGGATCCATTTTGTTTTGTGACAAAGTTGGACTCAGGTAATGAGTCCAAATCTTTTCCCTCATTTATCATTGTCTCAAGTAATTTGTTTTCAGCGGATTCATGGTCGAGCCCTGGATATTTGATTGATGGAATACCTCCACTAACATCATATTCGATCAAGTACGGATCATCATTCTCATCAAAATACTGTCTATTTTTATGTAGAACAACCGTCGAATCGTTCAGATAACTGCTAAAATTAGACATCTGTGCCGTATCCCTCAGCAATGCTTCCTGATTCATTTGAATCTTACCTTCTTTGAAAAGACCAGATCTCTTTTCACAGAGCTTGTATCTGGTATTCGCTGTAAGACTCTTCCACGTGGCCATTTCTAAGTCTTCATCATCCTCATCTTCGTTTCTAGTTTCTGATTGCTCTTGAATAGTTGTCTCATCTACCGCATGAGTCATATCCTCATCTTCCTGATCTTCTTCATATCCGTTGCTGGTTGCGACAAGAGTAGCTTCCACGACAGTTTCCTCTTCCGCAACTTTTTCGTTATGTTTTTCTTTTGTAGTGGCCTCCATAGAGGTATCTTCCAAAACTTTTGAGTTGGCGGTTTCAACAGAATCCTTCAGTGGATCTTCTGTGTTAGATGGTGCTGCAGCAGTTTCATTGGTAGCTTGGTCTTTATTATCGCTATTGGATTCAACTTCATCTGGTTCATCATGATCTTCATCTTGTTCATCGACATCCTGCCCCTTCCGGGTTTTCTTTCCTTTCTTCATTGAACTCGTACCGCCCCCGACACCTCTCGTGGACGTCGCACCTTTAGTTTCATCTTCGTTTTCGTGTTGTTGTGCCTGCAAAGCTGCTTCTCTTTCCACCTCTGATCTATCCCTAACTGTAATATCAGGTATCAAAGGGATCAAGGTTAAAGTTTTCTTTTGCATAGCGAAGGCATCAGCTCTAATGAAATGACTAGGATCGGAGTTATAAGTCAAACAATTATTCCAAATCAACATCAAATCTTCAACAAATTCTTTTTTATTGGTGTATTGGAAATTTTTAAGCTTTTTCATAACAGTGTTCAAATCCATTGGCTTCTTGATAATCTGATAGTAGTTTGGTGCTTCTCTTTTGGAGACCCTATTCAAGAAAGCTGTTGAATGCTCAGTATAACCTCTCAACTCCAAGACAACTTTTTCACAAGCTTCATATAATTCTTCTTGGCCAATCTTATTGTACGAGGCCCATTTGGATCTATTCTTTCTGACATCCATTATTAAGTTTTTTAGCTCAAGATCCGTTAGGTGCAGCTTGTCACGACTTTCTTCAATCTTCCCAAGCAAGTTTTTCAAAGATAAGTTGGCAGCCCCACCTAGTTCCATTAGTTTATTGACACTCTCAGAACCATCATGACCTTCTGATTCGTCTTCAGCCTTACTGTCTCCTCCACCATTAGAGACCATTTCCAGTTGTTTATCGCTTCTTTCTAGCTTTCTTCTCTTGACGATATTGGGCAAATCGTTTTCAAAACTATGATAGACTCTGTTGAAATTCTTGATCAACTTCAATTCATTTTGCTTTTCAATATTGGACTCAATTGCAGAAGCTGTTCCGAGTATAGGATGAACCATCTTGCCAATAACGTCATCACTAGACGAAACCGGTTCGGATGGTGATGGGAAATCTGGTTTGGAGGTTAATAAACTAGCTTCGAATTTCAAAGTTAGTTCACCATTCGGGCCTATTTCAAGGCCATCATCTGTGTGGATTTCATTGTCAATATCCATTGGATCTTCATTGCCGTCTACAACCTTATTATTACCATTGGCACTTTCTGCTTTTCTATCATCCTCTTCATCCCCGTCGTCCTCCTCATCATCATAATCATCCTCTTCATCCCTAATAGTCTTAACTTCATCTTTTTTCGATTCGTTCGATACTATTCCATTAGAATTTGTGGTGGTATTGTCTGATTCTTCAACTTCTGAATCTAAGTCATCATCGAAAAAGTCGAGAGTGTTCTTGGAGTCTCGTTCAGACATATAATCGTTAAAATAATAGTCAATTGCCTTTTCATACAATAGATACCGTATAGTGGAGCATAAATTCCTCGATGATTTTAAACCTGGTTTGAGATATAGCACATTTTCTTGAGTCGACGGAGAATCATGAGATGTCATTGTGGAATTATTATTGTTACTAACACTGCTATTGTTGCTCTTACTATCTTTGTTTAATGGAGGAGCAGGCGGAACGGTAGTACTCTCTTCGTCTTCTATGAATGTCAACGATAGGTCACTGTTGATAAAGGCATTCCATACTTTATACGTCGTATCTTGATCTTTGAACTTATGTAGTATGAGATCGAGAAGATTGAACTGTTGGGCAGTTAGATAGCAATTGAAGGCTCCTTGTTTGAATAATCTGTCCGTAAGCCTGTACAGCTTTTTGGAATTGCTTGATTTGAAAATTTCAAGTTTTGGGTCCATTTTATGCTGTTCCTGGAGTAGAATATTGTATAGTGTCAGTAATTGGTGTTGAGCATTAACAGCTTGAAAAATTAAAGATCGCTTACTCTTGATTGATGCCGATGGATGTTTTGTTCAAACTTCGGCTCTAATATACAAACTAAAAATCTAGTCAAGAATCAATGTGGTTTTGTTCAACTTATGAACCAGAAAATCTGGAGGAGATGATGGTGTCAAATTACAGCCAGAAATAAGAATGGTTTTTAAGTTATAAAACCTTTTGCAAACCTGAATAAGACTCCCAACAAAATTAGCACAAACTTTCGGTGTCTATGTACAATAATGAATAATTCCTCAGCTGCAACTATTCTTCAGGGGGTTATCACTTTGATTTCATCAACAGAAGACAAGGTTTCAACCCTATATACTGCTAATTAGTTAACTTGTTTATGTGAGCGAGCCTTCAGATTTCGCTTCGACTCTTTGATACGAGGTAATCAATTACGTAATAATTATCTATCTCATCTCATCCTATTTTATTTACAGGTTTTACCGTATTACTGGGGTTGTCTGATCTTGCAAAATAATTGAATTCATTCATATGAAGGATGAAGGTATAGCAACAACTTAATAATTCATAAGGAAGCAGTGGGGTCTTCGTAAAGTTTGCAAAGGCACAAAAAAAAAAAAACACAGCACAATAAATCCAACAAAGTACAATGCTAAGGTGAAAAATTGACCAAATTTTCCTCAAACTGGCTAAAATACTTTCAATAGAATCTAGTGATAACAACAAAAAGATTCTGGTGTAAATTTGGTGCAACAACTTCAATCTTGTTCAGTTTTTATATGGCAGTGTATTTGAAAATTGGGGGTCCAAGCTAGCGATAGAGTTTGGGTCCATGTTCGGAGGTGGGGGTTGAGATTGATATTGTTGTTGGTTAGCCATCAGACGCATCTGTTGTTGAGGCAGATGTTGTTGCATAAGGTTGTCTTGGAGTTGTTGCATTATATGGGCAGGTGGTATCTGACCGGTCAGCTGTGAATGTTGTAGTATCTGCGCGATGTGTGGTGGAATAGGCATGCCACCTGGCAATGGTACGCCTTGAGGTGGTTGAGGAAAGAATCCTTGTTGTGGCATACCAGCATTCGAAGGAGGCACCTGCTGACCCATATATGGCATCATCCCAGGTAATGGTGGCATTTTCCCTTCTTTGATCAATTGAAGAAGTTCTGGAGGTGGGGGTGGCATTTTACCTTCCTGCATCATTTTGAGAAATTCAGGAGGAGGAGGTGGTAGGTTATTGAAGTTGAAATCTGAAGGACCCATTGGAGGCAGTGGAGGCACGGTAGGAATTGGCGGAAATTGAGAGGAAGAGGGTTGCTGAAATTGTTGGAATTGGGCTTGCTGCTGCTGTTGGTGTTCATTGATCCGGTTTGGTGGAAAGCTGTTAGGATATCCTGGCGGTGGATTTATACCTTGTTGTTGCCTCTGGTTAGTACCTGAAATTTGGGGAGAAGGCTGTTGTTGTTGCTTCTGTTGGCCACTCTGCAAATTAGGCTGTGGGAAACCAGGAGGGAATTGCAAACCAGGAGGCATATGTTGACTCTGTTGTTGAGGTGTAGTTTTGATATCCAGTCCGGATATACGACGTAGATTCTGAGCATGAGGTTGTTGATAAGGAGTATTATTCAGACTCGTGTCATGCGATGCAACTGTAACAGGAGAATCGATCGGTGTATTCATATCAGAATGGAACAACACGTCGAACTTGGATGCATCAGAAGCTCTAGCCTGTAACAGTGGCACCTGTTTTTCTTTATTTGTTTCAGAAGCTCCTGCAGAGTGTCTTGAAGAGTCCAGTAAGTTGTTGAAAAAGCTGTTGTTTTGTTGATCTTTGTTCTCAATCAATCTTTGAAATTCCATATCTTGAGAAGTTGGAGGTGGGACGGTGGAAGCAGAAGAAGAGGAAGAAGCAGGAATAGCAGGTTTCGCATTTTCATATGGATCGTTAGTTTCTACTGTTGGTGTCCGATCTTCTCGTTGCTTCAATCCACCAAATTGCTTGTGGAACTGCCACTTTTCTCTTTCAAAATCTTCATATGTGTGGGAGCCAATGCTACTGTAATTGTTGAAATTACTATCAACCTTGAAGTCAGTTTCATCAAGCCACTCGGGAATTTCCTCTTCCTCTTCAACCTCTTCTCTGGAGTGGTTTCTTTTACCTTTTGGAGGGTGCTGGTTAGCTCCATGTGAGGAATTGTTCTGATGATGTCCAAGATTGTGATGCTTACTGCCATATTTGCTAGTAGTACCTGGAGCCAGTAGTCCAAAGTGAGAGTTCATCTTGATCACAGTTTTGGCGTTCAATCTCCAAAAGTCAGCAGTAGGTAGTGGGTTAGAGTTGAATAAAACAGCTTGGGGTTTTAACTCTAAAAGATCGCCCTGCGAATACGTTATTTTGGTTGAATTAACATTAATTGTGGTATAGGTTTTAGTATCGGCTGGAAAAATAAGTCTATCGTCTTGTTCTTGATCAAGTTGCTCAAACAAATTTTTCTTTTGTAGAGTTGGAGACTTTTTTGATAGTTTGAGGTCAGCCTTAGACAAGTGTGCTTGTTTGAGACTCATTCTTTTTCGCAATTCTTTTATCCGGTAAGGTGTTAAAAATTTGATACGCTATGAAAAACAGTTTTTTTGAAAATATAATGAACAATACTTAGGAGAGAATCAAACTATATTTGTTCATAAAGAAAGACTGCTTACATTATAGTTCTTCAAGATCAATCACTGATAGCTCTTTCCTTGTATGCATGTCTGGCTGGGTCCCTGGCTTTTGCCAAATTGGGAAAGAAGCGCTGCCATTTCTCGGAGCGGGCATATTGTCTGGGAACGGGTAACATGTTAAATCTGGGGTTAGTTACTTGATGCTTTAATGGTGATGGTGGTGGTTGTATTATGGGAAATTTGAACGGACTATATAATAATACACATCTAGATCTGAGCAGAATATTCAGGAGCAATCCTTTCTATCAGATAATTTCAAGGGAAATATTCCACTTTCCAGTAAACCATTGTTTGTCGAACTTTCTTAAGCTAGACTTGGAGCTGAATACTTTTTGTGGAATACCACAGTCAACCAAGAAGTGTGTCAATTCATGCTTATTGAAGTAACCAAATTTGTACAGGTTCAGTATGGAATTCAAAGGCAGTCCAACTGAAACAACATATTTGCTGAACAAATACGATTCAAAATCAGCAGATCCAGATGATGCATCCAAACCTGATGGAACATCCACTGACATGATTGGTAAATTGGAGTTGTTACACCAAGTGACGATTTCCTTTGCATTACTCACTTCTGGTTCAATCAGGTCATTCAAATTCGAATCGAACCCCTGTAAGCCATCAAGGATAAATTCCAATGGGGAATTTATCTTACTTAGTAATTCTTCAAGATCACTTAAAACCGTCACAGTCTTACCACCAACTTTATTTAGGATGTTCAAGTTTTCAGAAACGGCTGGTAACAGCTCATCCTCAGAGTTTTCAAAGTCATGTAACAAATAAGTAACTACCCGGATACCATGATTGAAAAGATGTCTACCGGCAGCCAGAACTCTAGCACCTGATCTATTGTTACCAGCAAGTAACAAAATCAAAGGAGGTGCATTGTGGTTCAGATTGGAAACTCTAAAGTCACCTATGATTTCTTTGACAATCAGTTCTGCCAATCCTCTACCCGCATTTTCAATGAGAATCTGTTGACTGATGGCAAACTTATCAGTAGTGATATTTTCAATCTCAACTAACTGCAATGGAGAGCAAGTAGCAACAGGCTGACCTGCATCAAGTAATTGAACAGCGTTGTTAATTACCGGAATTGTATTTCTACGCTGGAGAACAGTGGCTGAATTATCACTAAATGATCTCTCTTCAATTGAAACAGGAGTAGCAGCAGTTGATTTAGAAGCAACTTTACTATCAATGTTATCCCAATCATCAGTCTTCTTCTGTATAACCATTTCTTTGTTGCCATACTTAGTCTTTTCATCAAGTTTGTTATGTCCCACAAGTCTATTATAAGGATCTATTTTGTCACCCTCTGACAACTCCTTGAACACTGAAGCTTTATCGAACTTTTGCAAATTTGATTCAAAGTCAAACTCTTCCAAGTGTTTAACTTTTTCAGCTTTTTCAGCTTGCCAATCAATTGCATTAGAATGGTAATTGTAAGGTTGATTTGGATCTTGAGCAATCTTGAATCTTTCCTTTTCTTTTTCTTTTTTTGAGCGCTGACCTCCCGTACTTGGTGTCGTAGGTCTTGACTCACTGGCGGACCGTTTGTTGGATTGTATTGCCTTCTTAGCCAACTGATCATATCCTTGAGGTATTGAATCTATTTGAGGAGTTGATTGTTTCTCAGTCTTTTCCTTTTCCTTTTTGTTTTTCTTGTCTTTCTTCTTCTTAGGTGGCAGTTCAATCACCATAAGGTCCTTGATACCATCTGCATCTATCGTTAACTCTTTTTCTTTTATATTTGAGCCATCTAAGTATTCAGCATTGGACATAATAAGACTTCTGTCAACAATTTTACTGATTATACCTTTCAACTTAGTATGCTTGTCATCGTTCAATTCCAATTGCAACGTATAACCACAAAATTGTGACATGATGAGAAGTTCGTACTGTTAAAGCTTAGATTAATGTCCAAGGATCGGATAAGGAAGTGTTCTCTCAAATACCCAGTTAAACCACCCACTATTTTCCACTTCGAGTTGACAAGTGAAAGTGGCTCGTCGAATCGACGCACAAATCGACGCGCGTCGATCTTGTCTCAGACGCGTCTTTGAAGTTTGAAAGGGTCGGTTCTTAATAACCAAGATTGTCTTGTGTTGTCGTACCTATCCTTCCCTACCATAATAAGTATTGATAACTAGGGATTCTGCTTATTTGAAATATCCCAACTGAACCGTGGAAAGTTGATATGAGTTCTCCAAGAATCTCACGTCAACAGCGAGATTGGAACGGAGATAGAATTGGATATGGATATGGAGATCAAGATCAAACTCAGGAGAAGGATCAGTTAGACAATCTCATTCTGAAACTGCTCGATCTGTCCGAAAGATCCCCCAATGCGGTCACTGACAATCTATTACAAAGTATCAAGTTATGCTGGCAACTTCTTTTAGGTATAGATGAACGTGGTTTCAGATCAGATGACTATCGGAACGTCACTCTCGAGATTGAATGTGGGTCGAATGCTTTTCGCTTCGAGTGTTTGCGATATGAAGGTAATGACGCTGGCATACGAGTGTACGATACACCAGTTCCTGATGAAATTTTCAAAGCTGTTGGAAACTCGTCAAATACACATTCCCTCCTAGCATTAATTGAAGATATCACTACGACAACACCTGAAAACGTAACTGAATATTTGAGATTTATTAACAAGGCTCGAAAGGTATTAGAACACCACGATTCTCTGATACGCAACATTTCCAAAGAAAAACAACTAGTTGAGCTTATTGAACGTGCATACTCACATGAACTGAAAACCCATCAAAGATCAAGCATAGTTGCAGATGATATGATCAGTGATTTGAATAACGACTTTGATGAGTCCATTATGTCCCTCAAATTCACGACCAATAGCCGAACACTCAGCAAATTCTACGAGCAAGGCCTATTAAAGCTTAAAGCATCACTAGACAAAGCGAGCATTGAAACAATCCTTTCTATAGAAGTTGAGATAGTAGCAAAGATGGTTGTTTATACTTACAAACAAGAGAACAGTATTAGTATTATTTACAATATAGGATCAGTCAGTGAACTCCATCTAGAAATTTTCAACGCTACAAAATTCATGGTGAAGAAAGAGGAACGCTTCAACTCTGTAAGACACATGATTGATCATTTCTTTTCCGATAACCCGATACTACCTATCTTGATACCTATAATGAAGCAAATTTCAATGCAAAATGATGGTAATGAAGATTTTCCTTCGAACAGCAGTTCAACCGAAGATTCTTCAAAAGACTTATGTAAGCCAATACCACATTCTAGAGCAACAAACGTCAAACAAGGTACTTTTTTGAGTGATAGTAAGATGATAACTATTATTTCTGAAATAGTAAGCATATATATATATTCTCGAGTGGATCCCAAAAATGTTGAACCATCTCTACAATGGTTCCCCGATGTTCTGAAAGAATACGTCAAAATACTCGAAGATCAAGGTCTCTATACCGAGGATGATCACTACCTCAATGATATCAAGGCTGTTGTCTCAAAGTATATCCATCTCGATGTTATACCACCAAGTATGTTTGAGGAACTTGAAAAACTTTCAATGATACCCACATTTCACCAATTCAATTACCATGGAACGGTGGCACCCACTATTGGGATGAGGTATGCTCTTTATTTAGGTAGATCTGCTTTCTTTACCAAAAAACATTGGCTAAGAGTATGGTCTGACATTGCAGCGAACTCGAAGATATACAAATCACGAATGGTTGTATGTGATAAGTCTCTCAAGCAAAAAAGTTTGAAAAAATGGATGTATAAATTACAACAACGAGCATCCATTGAACACAAGACAGATATTGTTTATGAATCATTAAGCTCGTATAGAATGCTACGATCATGGGTCAACAAATACAACAGGAATAAAGTGTTGGAACAAAAGGCTGATATTTTTGCAACTAGAAAATTTATATCGTCTTGGAAATCATCATCTGTCATCAAAAACCAGTCCATGAACTCAAAGACCAGAATTTTTGCTATGCAGCATATAGGAAAGAAATATTTGAGAGTTTGGAGACTTGCTGCATGTATGAGGGATTCGAACGGCATGGAGCTCGTTGATTCAAAGAAGGTTAAAGAAGTTTATTTTGCAAGAATTAAGGAATCAATGAAGAGAATCGAAACTATGAACAAGGAGGCAGATAAGTTTAGGGATAGAATTTGTCAGCGTTACACTTTCAAGATGATGATGAATAAATCAGTCAATAGATTGACTAAATTGAGGTCTTTAGAACTAGCTGAAAGACAATTCATAATTGGAAAACAGTTCATTCGATGGACCACATGTTATGATCTCAAAGTTTCAGAACTTACATGCCGAGAAAACAATAATCGTCATATGATGCAATGGATCTTCACAACTTGGAAAACTTTAAAAGAGAATGAGGATTCTTTGAGAACGTTTGTAACTGGATCAAACGTTACTCTATTGAAGAGATATTTTACAAAGTGGAAGATTCAGCAACAAATGAATACCATTGCCAGGGGATTTGATGCACAAAGAATAGCTGCAATGGCAATGAAAAAATGGAAACTTGCCCTAAGAGAAAAGGCAGTTGCCAATAACCGGGATAATGTGAATCTTCGTTTGAAATTTGTCAATTGGAGAGCATCCGCAAGGCTACTTAGTATTTCAGCAGATACTAATAACAAACTAATGCAAGGTAGTATTGAGATCTGGAGAAAGAAAAAGGATAGACATAATCAACTGGTTACAAAGAGCGATGAATTTAGATCAATTTCTCACAAACGTAATGTTCTCCGATGTTGGAGATCTCGATTGAAAACTTTGAGACAATTGCAAGAAAAATCCGTTTCCCTTAACACTTTAAAAGGGTTGGAAGAAGATCAGAAGATTTTGGAATTTTTCTTTGTTATCTGGACTCAAAGATATAATGATCAACTTGAACGTGAGAAGCTTTTGAATAAAGCGTATGAAAATCAATCAAGAAGTATAGCTGCTAAAAAGTTTAATATTTGGAGACAAAAGTATGTTCATGTGACTGAAAATTCCCAAGTTGCTTCAAATTTCCGAGGACTAACTGTTCAAACAAAACATTTAACTCGTTGGTTAAGGAATTTCGAACGTACACTTGAGCTCAATCAGATCTGTCAAGAGTTTATTGAATTGAAGAACGTGGATGCTTTGACTCGAGCTTTGTCTCGATTATCTTTGAAGAGTATTAAAGTTCAAAACGATTATCAAATTGCAGATGCATTCAAGGCCAAATGGAACAAAAAGAGAATGAAGATTTTCTTTGAAATTTGGAAGATGAGCCATTTTAACAAATCAATCCCTACTAGTAACTTGTTCCCTGATAACACTAACCAAAGCAGTAACGACAAAACTTTGGAAACCATTGTTCCACCCGATTACTACTCTCCACCAAGATTATCACCTTTAGCACAACGAAGAAACCAATTAATGATGCTAAAGTCAAATAATAGTCAATCTGATCTTGGTATGATTCCAGATTTGGAAAATCCAACCAATTCAGAATCAACATCATCAGTATTTATTTCACCAACCAGAACCCCCGCTTCCAAAACCTCCGAATTGAATACGATTCCTGCAACGTTAAGAGTTCGTCGAATGTATTTAGAGCAGAGGAAGAACCATTATAGACAGGTTAAAAATAGTTCACCTACTCATAGCAATAGTGATATATTATCAATGTCAACGCCAATCAGACCTAGATTACGAGATACAGCTAATTTACCTCGCGTACGGAAAGACGTTGATCCTATCAGAGGAGAATTGTTCAGAAGTGATGATCCTGATAATGTATTTATTCAATGAATGTAACGATAAACAGAGCGATAGAATATATGTAGAATAGTCGATTTAATTAGATCATAACTTAATCAAAAGCAATTGTATTTTTACGGTATGTAGTAATGGCAAGAGTTATTAAATAAAGGGTTAAAAACTAGAACTATAGGGATGAATGAATGGAAAAATAAAACAATAGAAAAACATTTTAAATATAAGACAAAATCATTATTCTTCAGAGAATGTATTCAATGGAACTCTATAAATGGCGATCTTTGGAGCATTTGGATCTTTCAAGATAACGAATTTATATTCAGGATCAGTAGTTTCAGCTTCGATTATATCAACTAAGGATCTAACTATACCCCAACCATTACCTAAAGATAAACCAATTTGATAACTTAAATCAGCAGGAGTGTAAGTAACGGTACCAACAACAACATGTTTAGTATTATCTTTTGGAGTAGCTCTTGAAACAAAACCAATTTTCATATTATCAACACCAGCTAAGATGGATCTAGCAGTCCATTTAGCGATCTTATTATTATTCTTCTTTAATTCTTCAGCAAAAATAACACCTCTTGATTGATTTAATTTCGTTTTCCAATCATTAACAGGTGTTGGATTATATTGATTGAATGCATTAATTGATACAAATTTATTTTGATCTTTTATGATTGCATCAACTTCAGTTCTAACGATTATTTCTAATCTTTCAGCATCTGGATCTGATGAAGGAAGTTCGAATTTCTTATACTTATAACCTTTACTTAATAAAGGTTCTGAGATCTCAGATTGAGAAACAAATGGATTCTTTGAGTTAGTGAATTCGTATGTAGTTTGAGAATCTAATGAATTTGCAATGAAATTATGATTAATGAAAGTAGCTTCAAGTGATAAATTCGTAGCACCATTTATTTCCGAATCTGGTGTATCACATGGTGGGTTTTGAGTATTTTCATCAACTTCTAAACGATCAGTGTTTTCTCTTTTATCGAAAAAGATTGAACCATTTTTCTTTTTAGTAACAATTATATCCCATGAGTATGATGATCTAGCAGCGCACATCAATTGGGCTAAGATTGAATCAGTAACGAAAACTTTAGCTTTGTTCTCAGATGATAAATCTTTAATGACTGGATCTTGAGAAGTGGTTGGGTTATAGATGGCTCTATCTAAAACTTTTAAAATTTCAGGTTTGAATGATTCAAATTTCTTAACATAACCATTAACAGAACCATAAGATGTAACATCACTACCTGAAGAAACTTCAAGGTTCAATTTGGTTAATTTTGTATTTTCAATCTCAGTAACAAGAGTCCAATCGCTACCAACTTTAACAGAAGGATCTCTGACTTTTTCTTCCTTCTTATATCTGTTGTTATAGTTGTTATATCCACCTCTATTACCTTGGTTATTATTGTTATTATTATTGTTGTTGTTATTGAAAGGTTGTCTGGTGTTTTGAGGTTTTGATCCAGAAGCTCCATTAATTGGCTTACCTCCCTGTTGTCTTTGGTTCAACAGCTTCTTACCTTTCAAGACAGTTTGTTGACTGACAGGAGCAGCATTGTTATCAACAAGAGAGAATTGTTCTTCTTCAGCTTCAGCACCAAACAATTTGGCAGCAGAAGCACCATATGCATGATATTGATCTCTTTTCTTTTGGTTTTGGTTCTTTTGTTGCTGTTGTTGTTGTTTCAATTCATCTTCTTTGTTTTGTTGCCAATCAGCAGTCTTTCCTAGTTTGTCACTTTTGGAAAATGGAGCATAAGGCACATCATTGAATCCTAAGCTTTCAGGAACAACAGATGATGGACCCCACGCACTTTCTGGCGAGGATAATTTTGAGAAATCAAAGGATAAAGGGGACATCTTTCAAACTTGTGATTATGAAATGATTATAGAGGTTATTCTAGTTATAAACCCTAGTATACTTATTAGTTCTAATATTACAGTCAGATCCGTTTCGTTGGAAAATTTCTTCAAAAATAGAAAGTCGTGTATCAAACAATAAAATCATCAAAATTGAAGAAACTACACATCTTTACACCATTTGAATATAAATATGTGATTATGTCATCACTGAGTTAATCACAAATTTAGAATTTAATACATCTTTACACCACAATCCAACTATTTCAATTCCCATCTATTGAGTGGCGAAACTTTACCTTCAACTCCAACTTGATCAAACAACACCATTCAATTGAATATATAGAGATTATATTTAGTTGTTGTTGTTGTTATTATTGGTTGTCATTGTCACCATTTGTCCAAGTTAATATAATTCATCAATTAGTATCATACAATGGATTCAATTAACGTCGATATCAATCATTTGAAAAAAGGTGAAGTTAACCTAGGTACTTCCATTATGGCTGTTACTTTCAAAGATGGTGTCATTTTAGGTGCCGATAGTAGGACTACGACAGGATCGTATATTGCTAACCGTGTTACTGATAAACTAACCCAAATCCATGATAAAGTTTGGTGTTGTAGATCAGGATCTGCTGCTGATACACAAGCTGTTGCAGATATTGTCAAATATCATCTTGATATGTACAAAGCTAATAATGGACGTAGTCCAACTACTAAGATTGCTGCTTCCTTATTTCAAGAACTTTGCTATAATAATAAAGATAATTTAACAGCAGGTATAATTTGTGCTGGTTATGATGAAAAAAATGGTGGTGAAGTTTATAGTATACCTTTAGGAGGTTCAATTCATAAACATGAATATACTATTGCCGGTTCTGGTTCTGTTTTCGTTTATGGTTGGTGTAAAAAGAATTTCAAGCCACAAATGACTCAAGAAGAAACTATAAATTTCATTAAAACTGCTTTATCACAAGCAATTAGATGGGATGGTTCCTCAGGTGGTGTTATAAGAATGGTCATTTTAACAAAAGCTGGAATTGAAAGATTAATCTTCTATCCAAATGAATATGTTGATGCTTGAACGACTTTATAAATTCTAATTTTGTCTAGATTTAAAGGAAAAAAAAATCATAAATGTATATATACGTAATTTAACTTTTGTGGACCTTTCCATATTTTCATTTAATTGTATTTTTGTCTGTTTCTATTATAATGCATCTTTCAAATCATGCTATCTAACATGATAATCAATTAATCAATCCATCCAGTAGCATTGATTAGTTTAACCGTGTTTGGTAGCACAGCCTGTATTTTTACACGAAATGGAAATTAGCACGAAACATGTTTAACATAAGATCAGATCAATTGATCTTTTCAAAATTTGAATAGCTTCACTTTTAAAAGAGAATCTTTGATAATGGAGGAAAGTATAGAATGCCAACTCAAAAATGCATTACCGAAATCTTTGTTACCATATCAAGTCATCCACTTACAAACTATACCTAAAGAGACTCACCCATTAATTCAAAAGCCAACACGTGAAAAACAAACAACGGTAAAGATCATTCATTTTATAACGTTATTCCATAATGAAATCCCCATATTAGCAGTTGAATTATACGTTTACTTACGCATTTTCAATGATGGTGAATCTATAGATAGAACAATATATGTTTCAAAAGCAGATACAACAGGTTTAAGCAGTAAAATTAAGATTAAAGTTAGTGCTATATTATCAATTTTCCTAAAATGGGTAATTACATACCCAATTACAAATTATATTTCCAATCTAAAGTTCAAAAAAGAGTACATTGTTAATTTGAAACCACATAAACCTTTCAAATCACCTGTACAACGTTCTCTGCATATTTTGAGTGAAAGATATAAGAAAGATGGTGGGGATGTTAATTATGGTATGCCTGTTGAACAACCGTCCAAGAGATTGACAATCTCCTCAGAGAAAGTTGGAATCTTGGAATCACAAGGTGTTGTGTCTACAAGAGTAGTATTGTTTACAAGGGCTGAACCACAATACCTTTTCCCTGAATCTAGTAAGAATCCAGGTAAGCATGTATTAACAGATGATCAATTGTTGAAATGGTGGTTGAAATTATTGAACGGTTGTATTAATTCCACTTTCCAAAAAATATCAAAGAAATCTTTGAATATTTTGAATGCTGAAAGTCGGCAAATTTCAAAATTTTTCCCATCTAATGATTGGACTGTAGGTGATGTTTACTCTCGTGATGATAACAAGGGTGAATTGGCAGTTTATAATATTCCATTGCTTCCAGATGATCCAAAGGGACGGTTTTTGGAACACTTGGTAGTTGAAAATAGAATTAAGAAAGTGAAATTAAGACAATTTTGGACAGAGTTGTCAATTAGACAAGAATTTAGATTAGGTATGGTTGTTGGGTTGATTGGAATCCAAGGAATAGCAAAAACTACCGATAACAACAAGAGCAACAATGATAATTACATACTTAAACTTGATAAGAAGAAATTCAAAAAATTGAAGGAATTGATCGCTGGGGTTGATTATTCAGACACTACTTGTCAAACTCAAGTATTCAAAGATGTCATTGAAGCGATGGATAATTTGAAGTTGGATCAAAGCTGTATTTTGAGGTGTTTGGGCAACGATAGTCAGACTAAATCTCAACCCCAGCCTCAGCCACTGGTAGCCACCCCAACTAAGTCAATCAACATCATGAGTGTCAGATCCAAAAAGAGAAAGACCGACCAAGACCAAGACCAAGACCACGAATCACAGAAACCAGCATACACAGCTATAAATGACTTGACATCCATGATAAAAAGTAGAAAGAAGTAGAATTCAGAATAGATTAAATATAAATAGCAATACGAATAGCAAGCAAACTCGATCCCATATTATGTAATCCCGTGCCACTCACCACGCAACGTCTTACGTAAGCCCCGGTAATTGTTAACATTACTCAAATCTGTGCCGCGTAAATTTCAACTGAAAAGTCGTTGACAAGCAAAATTGATGTGTTTCGTATTTTAGTGGCACCTCATCAACAACAACTGCTTCGGCTAACTACAACTACAACAAGTACAACTACTACTACCACTACCACTACTTCTCTTTTTGTCTTGGTATCAGGTGCTTCTTGTTTGTCATCTTTCCAATTGAATCGTCAACTGTTCAATACCGTAGTTTGTGATTGTGTTTCACCTTCCACTGCTTTTATTCCCTCTCAGATCTAACAAATCTCAAACTTGCTAAGATCTCATCTCATCTCTAGACTCTTTGATTTTCAAATCCTTAGAAACAATTACACTTTTCAACTCAAAAACTCCTTAATCATCATGGCTTCACTTACAGATCTTATTCCGGTTGTTAACAAGTTACAAGACATTGTCACCAATACCAATTTAACTGATTTGGATTTGCCTTTATTAACAGTTATCGGATCTCAATCTGCTGGTAAATCATCAGTTTTAGAGAATATTGTTGGTAAAGATTTCTTACCAAGAGGTACAGGTATTGTCACTAGAAGACCATTAATATTACAACTGATTAACATTCAACCTGATGATCCAATGGTTCATAAAACTGGATTTGAGACTGATCTTTCAAATCCATCGGAATTCAATTTAGAAGATCATTTGAGATCAACAAATAAAAATTTTGATAAGACTCCAACTGAATGGGGTGAATTTTTACATATTCCAGATAAAAGATTCTATAATTTCGATCAAATTAGAAAAGAAATTGAAAATGAAACTGCTAGAATTGCCGGTAAAAATAAAGGTATTAGTAGAATACCCATCAATTTAAAAGTTTATTCACCAAATGTTTTGAATTTAACTTTAGTTGATTTACCAGGTTTAACTAAGATCCCAATCGGTGATCAACCAACAGATATTGAAAGACAAATTAAAAATTTAATCTTGGAATATATCTCAAAACCAAATTCAATCATTTTAGCTGTTTCTCCTGCTAATGTTGATTTGGTTAATTCTGAATCTTTGAAATTAGCAAGACAAGTTGATCCTCAAGGTAAAAGAACTGTTGGTATTTTATCAAAGTTGGATTTAATGGATCATGGTACTAATGCTCTGGATATCTTAACAGGTAAAGTTTATCCATTAAAACTTGGTTTTGTTGGTGTTGTTAATAGATCTCAACAAGATATCTCAGTTAATAAAGGTTTAGATGAAAGTTTGAGAGCTGAAGAAGATTTTTTCAAAAATCATCCAGTTTATAAAAATATTTCAAATAGATGTGGTACAGCTTATTTAGCTAAAACTCTAAATAAAACTTTGATGCAACATATCAGAGAAAGATTACCTGATATCAAAGCTAAATTGAATACTTTGATGGGTCAAACTGAACAAGAATTGGCATCATATGGTGATATGAATATTGTTTCAAAAGAAAATAGAGGTTCATTAGTACTACAAATGATGAATAGATTTGCAAATAACTTTATTAATTCAATTGAAGGTAATTCAAGTGAAATCAGTACAAAAGAATTGTGTGGTGGTGCTAGAATTTATTATCTTTATTATGAAGTTTTTGGTAGTTCTTTACGTTCAATCAATCCAGTTGCAAATTTATCAGTTCATGATATTAGAACAGCAATCAGAAACTCAACAGGTCCAAGACCATCACTTTTCGTTCCAGAATTAGCATTTGATTTATTGGTTAAACCACAAATTAAATTACTGGAAGCACCATCACATAGATGTGTTGAATTAGTCTATGAAGAATTGATGAAAATTTGTCATAATTGTGGTTCAGCTGAATTAAGTAGGTATCCAAAGATGCAAACTAAACTGATCGAAGTTGTTTCCGAATTGTTAAGAGAAAGATTAGGTCCAACTACTAAATACGTTGAAAGTTTAATCGATATTCATAGAGCTTACATCAATACAAATCATCCAAATTTCGTTGGTGCAGCTGCTGCTATGGCTAGTGTAGTCGAAGAAAGACAAAAGCAAAAAGCTAAGGAAAGTTCAACAAGAATTGGTAAACAAGCTGCGTCTCATGATATGCATTCATCACCATCCCCTGTTTCAAATGGTTCGCAAACGGTGGTGGAAAATGGTGGTTTAAGATCCCATAAAGCTTCCGATGCAAGTTCAGCTTTGGAAGAGTTAAGAGAAACCGAAAAGAAGAATGGTCAATTAAATTCATCACATCAACAACATACACAATCACATACAGGTGGTGAAAAGGATTCATTCTTGAATTTCTTCTTTGGAAAAGATCAAACATCTTCGAATTCAGCTACTTCACCATCTCAATCTCAATCCCACACTTCAGAGTCACCTCAATTAGTACCATTCCAATATCCTACTGAAACAGGTACTTTACAATTCAACGTTCCAGTTCAAGCCAGATTAGAACAACAAATGGAACATCTGATGATGCAAGAAGATGAAAACATGTCTGAAAGAGAACAATTAGAAAGTGAATTGATTCGTAGATTGATTGTTTCATATTTCGGTATCGTGAGAGAAATGATTCAAGATCAAGTTCCTAAAGCAATCATGTTCTTATTAGTCAATTATACTAAAGAAACAGTTCAAAATACATTAGTTCAAAAACTGTATAATGAATCATTATTTGATGAATTACTATTCGAAGATGAGAATTTGAGTCAAGAAAGAGAGAAATGTGAAAAATTACTGCGTACTTATAGAGAAGCTGCCAATGTTATCAGTGATGTTGTTTGATGATATGAATTTGACTAACCGTCCCCTTTTCATATATATTTTATTTTTTTGTTGTATCTGTAAATAAATGTTTGTTTTTCATTTCATAAGAGTCCCAGTTTTCCTTCAAATTATATAACTATTATACCTCATATCTTATACCGTTAAAATTGTGAACAAAATGAATAAAACCATTGAAAGCCGCACATCGACGCGTCGGTGTTTGCCATTTGCTGTCTAATACATGATAAGTTGATGAGTAGCTAAAACAGTATATGACACCTAATGACAGCAAGTTAAGAAACTCCGATAAAGGGGTATCAGATGGCAACTTGGTTGAAGGAAGGGAAGTCCATGTAGTTAGTACAAGAAACAACTAAAGAATAGAGAATGACCATACCTGGCCTTTGGGATAAACTAAAAGAGGAAGGCACATCTGATCCAAGGGTACCTCTTAGAATATACGCAAAGGATTTCTACATTACAAACGGTAGAAACCTTCGAGTTGGTATTGATGCTTATATGTGGTTATTTGAACTAACACCTCAAGGTTTTGCAACTAAGGATGCCGTTGATGTTGTACCTAAGCTACTCTTGAATATTAGTTCAAGAATTCGAGAATTGATCAAATTGAACATCTCATTTGTTTTCGTCTTTGATGGTAACTTCAAGATCTATAAAAAACGTTGGGATCGTAATGATGATGGGTTGGTTGACCCTATATCTCCTGATAAAGATGATTTTCTTGATTTTCAAGAATACTATGAAGATATCAATAAACGTATTCTACTTGGGTTGGAAAATCATGATGATGAATATAGTGTTAGAGAAGTTAAAAAGTTACTACGCCATTGGAACATTAGCTATGTTGAAGCAGCCGGTGAGGCAGAAGCTGAATTGGCAAGGTTAAATGACCTTGGGATCATCGATGCGATAATTAGTAATGATGGTGATGGATTTATGTTTGGTGCTAAAGTGATACTAAAGAATTTTTCTAGATGGTTGAGTGATAATCCAATGTCACAAACAGTGAGCACTAGATATGAAAAGCAGGAAAACGAGTTTTATGTGACTCCGTATAGAATGGATAAGATAGAGTCGATAACCGGTATAACCAAAGAACGTATGATTTTCATAGCTTGCTTGAATGGAAGTGACTATAGTGGTGGTGTTGCCGGTTTAGGCATCACAAGATGTTTCAAATTGGCTCAATTGGGGACATCTGCAGCTGATGATGAATATTTCATGGATTATGCAGGTGAATTAGCAAAGATTTATTACTCATCAGTTGAAATGGATAGGATGAAAGCTGTAATACCCAATGCATTTATTCAAAGAGAAGTTCTGTTAGAGAAATTGAATTTGATGTTATCTAAAGAGATAACAGAGAATAGTGGTACTTTATTCAAAATCAAACACAATGGGAAAGTCGTTTTACCAAGTGATTATTTCTGTATGTGCCATTTTTATCCATTTTTGAGTGTTAAAGTTTACAAATTTGTCCTGTTCGATACAAACTGTTGTGATCTGAAAGATAGTGGAGAGAAATTGAGAATATCGTCAATACCACAACCGAATTCTATAGAAGATGGATTATTAATAAGAGGAAATGAAGAAGATGTGCTGAGTAAAGATTCGATTGACAAGTCATCTGAAGATTTAGTACTGATTGAATACAAAAGAGATCCAACTTCATGGTTCGAAGAACCAGATTTCAACATCATGTGTACTTATAACTTACCTATTAGTCGACCAGTGAAATATTTTCTACTTGACCATTTATCAGAAGCTTATATTTTAAGGGTAATCTTGAATCCAAGTTTCATTGATGTGAACATGTTCATTGCAAACTATAAAGAGTATACATTACCTGCCAAACGACGTAATGAAGATAGTAGTAATGCTAATGTCGTCAAGTGGATTGAAGAGCAATATCTGGTAAAGTACAACAAGTACTCCATATTTGGCAAGTATTTAGGTTTTGATAATGAGCCAAATGACAATAATGATTCTACAACAGCTGACGAAGCATCAGATAAGTATCACTCTGTATGGTTACCAAAACACTTGCTCGTTGATAGCGATCGTGGATTGAAGATGATTGAAAATTACGAAAAGGAGAAGTTACAAAAATTGAACTCACCAAAGAAAAGATCCCCCAGGAAATCTCCCAAAAAGAAAGCATACACACAGTCATCAACTTTGGATAATTTGGAAAGATCTCCTATAAAATTAAAAGATAAGAGTTTGATACCTGATAGTGTTTACAGTTCCCCTTCAACAAAACGCCACTTTGTAATGGATAATGATGAAAAGGTATCTTTTCCAACCAAAAAGCAAAAAGTTGAATTAACACCAATGCCAGTGTTGAAACCAGATATGCCAACGATAAAGGAAACTGGAGATTCATATAAGATTGAAGAAAGTAGAATAGTTATTGAATTGGATACACCACCACCTGATGAAGTTGAAGAGCAAGTTTTCAACGAACCATCATTGGTGGTTTTAACCGATGATGAACATCACGTTGTCAACTTATCGAATTCCCTTAGAGAGATTGAACAAGCGGAAGATTTCAATGTTAGCAACCTGCAGCATTCACTTGCTATAGAAGCGGAGAATCACAACGGTAATGTGGAGCATAAAGAGGTTGAAGAAGAGGACAATTATGTTGTTAACCTCGAGCATACTCTTAAAGAGATTGAAGAAGCGGAAGATTACATTAACTTATTAACATCACCTGAAAGGAAGAAGAATCTCAAATAGGCACTTCGCTTGTGTGAATGGTTTCATAACAAAAACATATGATGTTGGTAAGATAACGTGTTTGCTGCTTTACCAACAAGGCTATATCTTACATATGCATCAATTTAATGAGTAGGAGCTCATATTACAACAGTTACATAGCTCAAATGTACCAAACCCGATCAATCATGATGAATTTGTTACGCTTATACACTCTTTTCACTCCTTGTAAATATTTTCTATAATAATTATGTAAGAATTAAGTAACAATTAAAATTGCCGCAACCGAAGTTAAAGTTACAGCCGTATCATCGGCATCTAGCAAAACCTGACAGCTTCAAATTTTCTGGGGATTTAAAATATTTTAAAATGATTTCAAAGCTCAATGGCGAGGCATATGATTATTAATATGAATTTATAAATAGATTCTGACACCTGGTGATCTGAATCAGGGGTCTTAAACTCATGCCGTGCTTAAAATCATAAGAAAATAACAGTAATAAAACGTCATATAAAAACCATCGGCACAAACAAAATTGCGCAAATATTGACAGTTTTCAGGCAGTGCAAGCCGCGTAAAATTTGGGAACAAGTTGGTTCAAGTTTGTAAATGTCTATGCCGATAAAGTAATAATTAGCTCTCAATATCCCTCTGTTGATCATTACTTGGTTGCAATGTTAACACTACAACTATGAAGAAGAATTACTATTGAGAAACTAGGTGAGTAAGTCAGGACTCGATGTTACTGACAGTGGAGGCATCAATTAAAGTGCGAGTTAATTTTGATAAAGTAAAGAAGAATCACTTAATTTTTGATTGAAAAAAGTGTGAGTGTAGCAAAATAATAAAATATACCATGTTAAAGCAGATAGTTTTAATTAACTTGAAGGGAAATGTTAGTCTGTATATAAGTGACCAACTTTAGAAAGTTAAAAGTTATTAGGTAAATTGGTAGCACCTCAAATAAAAGCATGCCTTCACTTCCCTTAAACCAGGGACAATACTACACCCCTATATGTACGTTGTAGCCAATCATTTCTTTCATCCATAATATATTTTTTCAAAGTATAGATTAAATCATGAACATCAAAGAAGGAAACAAGCACAAACAAGTGAGTATGATTTCTTTTTTTATGTTCAGATAAGGGTCCTTTTTACAGTTTTGGGGAAATTAATCATGACAAATTTATAATCGGGCAATTTGATTCATTGTGGTATAATTATATATTACTCAAGAGCACATCGGTGGTATCAGATGTGATGTTCAGGGAAATCGATGCGTGAGTAGCACGGTGCATCGAATCAAAGCCACAAAAAAGTTCCCCAAGATCTGAGTTTGAAAATAGACAACTTGCAGTAAAACAGCTCAGCCGTGCTATGGAGAAATTTGGGGAAGTCAGCTATTGACTTGACAAAATACCAAACTTTAATCAATTCAATCAATCAAGATTCAAAAAAGACTATAATTTAGGGTATTTTTAACTCAAATAAATATATTAAGTGTACAAAGTATAACGGCCCGGTAATAATAATATTTATAGCCGAGAGATTTCAGCTTCCACACGACCGTCCATACAGCCATTCAACGGTTTATTTATCACTCAGCCGTTTCAGATTCTTCTATACATCAATTGAGTAAGCAGTTCTAATTAACGTGCCGACGAGGTTTGAATTTACCTCAATTGACTCAATGGAGTGAGATGTAATTGATAATATCATTACTACCCATGTACAATTGAGCAATTGACTAAATCAATCTTAATTGAAGTGTATATATTGATGTAATAATATAGATTAGTTAAGCAGGGTGCGCTAACCAGTAAAAATGGAGAGCACGGCAGAATCATTTTTTCACAAGCCATTCATGATTCATGAAGAGGGTCCATTCATTAAATTTATCCAAAATTCATCCACTACAAGCCGAAATTGAATGAACCTTGCACTAATTCAGAATAAAGTAGCCGTCCATCCCTTGTGAATTCTAGAATGTATATTTCTTTTTATTTGAGTATCAATTCATCTATGTACCTATCCTAGATTTGCCGAAGGTAGATACGTGCCCAAAGTTGAAGTAGAGACTAGACCGGCTATTATCATGCAATAAAATCTACAAAAGAGTGAGTGGTAAACACATCCTTAAATAGCCGGATTTAATAATGTGAGAGTGAGATCTTCGCCAATTGTGGAAGTTGACGGAAGAGTGTAAGAGTTGAAGTAAAATGTTTAGCTATAACAAATTGAAATAGATATCAAGATGATAAATAGTAGATATCAATAAGTTAACAACTTCAAGCAACAAACACCAATACAGACTAACCCCATCTAGTGTGTCAAGTAGTTAATTTAACCACCCTGAAATGTCGGTGCAAATGCGCAAACAGCCTGGCTGGCTGAACCGACTTTTTCATGTGCGTTATTTTAAAGTACCTGATGTGCGGCTGTCGGTTTATCAATGTATTTTGGTAGCCTTTGAATTTGTACTCCATATACCGATTGATGGTTAAAAGGTGTTGGAATGATCATGATTGATTAATCATATATAAATATGATGATTTCCACCTTTATTAATGACTATTCAGTTTGATTATTTTTCTAATTCTCTTCCTTTCTTTAATTAATTATCAATTGTTTCAATCAGTTATATTTAACGAATACTAATAATAATATCTAATAACAATACCCATATAACTCAATTGAACACAAAGAATACTTAAAAAAATAAAAAGATAAATTAAATTGAATAAAAATGCCAGCAGATATAGAATCAATCAATTCAGTTGATGGATATAATGCTGAAAATGCATCAGTACAATCAGAAACTGAAAATCATTTACAAGCAACACATTCAAGAGTTAGTGGTTTAGTTCATTCAATTACAAATCATCATGCAGAAGAAGAAGAAGATCAAGCTAAATTGAAGCAAATGATCAGTAATAGATCTGAAGCTGTTTCTAAAGTTGTTTCTAATATGGAAGAAGGTTATGGTGCTTTAGGTCCATTGGAAGATCCAATTGATGCTGAAAGAACAGCAAGTCAATTCCACCAAGATCCAAGTACTGATTATCATGAATTAGATGAATGGAAATATCCAATTGATCTTGATACACAAATGAGATTAGTTGTTTTCGTTGATGGTGATAAAGGTAATCCAAATAATTGGTCATTTGGTTATAGATGGTTTTTAACTATTTTATTAGGTATAGTTTGTTTTGATGTTGCTTTAGCATCAGCTATTGTTACCGGTGATACTGCTGGTCCAATGGAAACTTTCAATGTTAGTGAAGAAGTTATTATTTTAACAGTTACATTATTTGTTTTAGGTTTTGCATTCGGTCCATTATTATTTGCTCCATTATCAGAAGAATTAGGTCGTCGTGTTATTTATGTTACAACTTTAGCATTTGGTGTTATTTTCATTATTCCATGTGCAGATGCTAAAAATATTGGTACATTACTTGTTTGTAGATTAATTGATGGTTTAGCTTTCAGTGCACCAATGTGTTTAATTGGTGGTTCGTTAGCTGATTTATTTACTGCTAATGAACGTGGTATGGCCATGAGTGTTTTCAGTGCAGCACCATTTTTAGGTCCTGTTGTTGGACCATTGGTCGGTGGTTATATTGGTGATAACGTTGGTTGGAGATGGATTTATTGGGTTTTATTAATCTTCAGTGGTGTTGTTTATGCATTTATGGTTGTCTTCATGCCAGAAACATCTCATAGTCATCTTTTAAAACTTAGAGCTAAAAAATTAAGAAAGTTAACAGGTGATGATTCATACAGATCATTATCAGAATTGAGAATAAGATCAACAAAGGAAATTGTTCATCAAACAATTCTGAGACCATTTACATTATTAAGTGAACTTATCGTTTTCTTAATTACATTGTATATGTCAATTGTTTATGGTTTACTTTATATGTTCTTCTTTGCATTCCCAGTTGTTTATATGGAAGGTAAAGGTTGGTCAGCAAGTAAAACTGGTTTAATGTTTATTCCAGTTGCAGTTGGTGTTGCATTAGCAGGTATGTTTGCTCCTTATATTAATAGAGATTATCTTAGAAGAGTTGAAGCTTATAAACAAAGAGGTGAATTGCCTCCAGCAGAATTACGTTTGATACCAATGATGGTTGGATGTTGGTTTGTTCCAGTTGGATTATTCTCATTTGCTTGGTCTTCATATCCAAGTATTTCATGGGCAGGTCCATGTTTCTCAGGTTTAGCTTGTGGATTTGGATTTAATATGTTATACAACCCAGCTAATAATTATATTGTTGATTCATATCAACATTATGCTGCATCTGCTTTAGCTGCTAAAACATTTGTTAGATCTATTTGGGGTGCATCAGTTCCATTATTTACTATTCAAATGTATCATAGATTAGGATATGAATGGGCATCATCATTAATGGCATTCATTGCATTAGCTTGTTGTGCTATTCCATTTGGTTTCTTCTTCTATGGTGCTAGAATTAGACAAAAGAGTAAATATGCTTATTCTCCAGAAATGGATAAAGAAGAAGACGTTTCTTCAATAATCAAACCAGAGCATTAAATATATATAAGTATAAATATATAAATAGAAACTAATAGTTTTACATTACTTTAAGTTATGCATTCTATTTAAGTTCTCTCCAATAATAATGAATAAAAAAAATAATTATTTTTCTTTAATTCCATAAAGTAGGATAAATGTGGCTTCACAAGGCTTAGCGAGTAAGGTAAAGTAGACTAACAGTGAAGTGGTGAAAGAAAAAAAAAAACAGGGATGAGAGAAACTGACCAATGAGAACAGAGCGTGCGTGGCTCATACTCCGCCTACTTGTGAAGTTGGGAGGGGTGAAGGGAGGTTGATTGAATGAAGAAGTGGTATATAGTAGAAATAGTGAAGAATAGTAGATAGCAGTAACTACCCAATAACAAACGAACAATAGACAACCACCAAACTATCAAACCACCAAAACCACCACACCACCAAAACCACCAAACATCCCAAACATCCCAAAAGACCCTGCCAAGCCAAAATAGCAGCAGCCAAGCAAAAATTGGCAGCGAAACTTGGCAATGATTGCACCCTTAAAAAAAGCAATTTTTCTTGGTTTTTTGTCGGCCGTTTTGAATTGCGTTATTTATAATTTTACTGTTAAACCTGACTATTTCACCTATTTTTTTTTTCTTTGAAACTAGCTTGATATTTGTCATTATCGTTAACATCTTTTGATCTGATTTGATACGATTCAACCATGTTAGATGCTATACTTCTACATCAAGATTCATCAATTGTTAATATGAATCACTTTCATACCGATACCAATTCAACCGGTCATCATCATATCCAGCAGAATGCTGCTGCAGCTGCTAATTCAACACCTCTTCTACCGCAGTCATCATCATTACCACCGCTACCACCACCTCCACCACTACCACAATCATCATCATTATCATCATCATCATCATCGTTCCAACTACCTAGTTTGAACTCCATCCTATCGAGAATTCAATCAGAACAACAACAACCTCTTCCGTTACCCCAACCAAGCATTTCAAATCAGTTACAACAAGATTATTTGCTATTACCTACTCCTCGTACTGCATATACCAATAATAATAATACGAATAGTAATAATACATCATCCAATTCTTTACTCATGTTCCATCAAAAGGAAGATAATGGATATTTACCATCAAATAATCATATATTCAATAGTACTACTGCTATTGCTACCACCATTCCATCATTCCATACATCTAATAATTCAATAATACCAAGTATTCAACCATCCGTTCAATCATCTTCTAATTCATCATCTTCTTCAATAACATCATTAATAACACAATCAACAACAACAACTAGTGAATTCCAACGTGATTTATCAAGACCTAAAAGATCATCCTCCTCCACATCAACATCATCATCTACATCGTCATTAACATCAAAATTGGCTGGCTCAATTTCCTCATCTCCATCATCTTCAATACGTAAATATAAATGTAAGACATGTGATAAAACATTTACAACCTCAGGTCATTTAGCAAGACATACTAGAATTCATACGGGTGTTAAAAATCATTCATGTCCACATGATGGTTGTTTAGCTAAGTTTTCAAGACAAGATAATTGTATGCAACATTATAAGACTCATTTAAATAGTAAAAAAAATAGAAAAAGAGGTAAAAGTGTGTAATTTTCAAAAGTAATTTTACATTGACACAAAAAAAGGGTTTTCATTTGGTGCTTTATTTGCTTTATTTTTTATTATTTTTATTTATATTTATTTAACTTGTTATATTATATAACTTTGGGGGAGACTTAATACTATTACTATTACTATTACTATTACTATTACTATTACTATTACTATTACTATTACTATTACTATTACTATTACTATTACTATTACTATTACTATTACTATTACTATCACTTATATTAATCGAATTACATAATCGATTACATAATTACATTTCAAGAATGATCACGTGACACAATATAAACAAATAAAAAATCATTCGATTTGATTAAAGACAAGTCAAGTTGAGTTGAGTCAAGTTGGGTTGACTTAAGTATATATAAATATATGGATACACCATACTTTTCATAACTTGTTTTTATTGTAATTACTATATATTGTCATTTATTATTCTTTAGTTTGCTAAAATTCATTCGATTTCTCTCAATATGTCGTCCATCAATTCATCTGAACCAATTAGAGTTCAAATGGAAAGATTAATTAGAAAGATGCAAGTTGAAATTGTTAAAGGATTAGAAGATTTAGAAACTAGTGGACTGAAATTCAGAACTGATGAATGGTCAAGAGGTGAGAAACAAGGTGGTGGGAAATCGATGATTTTACAAGATGGTAAAACATTTGAAAAAGCAGGTGTTAATATATCAATTGTTAATGGATTATTACCACCACAAGCAATTGAAAAAATGAAAAATGATCATAAGAATATTAAAACAAATAAAGAAAATGGATCCGTTAAATTTTTTGCATGTGGTTTAAGTTTAGTTATCCATCCTATAAATCCACATGCTCCAACAACACATTTAAATTATAGATATTTTGAAATTATGAATGATGATCCTGATGAAACTACACAAACTTGGTGGTTTGGAGGTGGATCTGATTTAACACCATCTTATTTATATGAAGAAGATTGTAAACTATTCCATTCAAAACATAAAGAAGCATTAGATGAATATGATACAAGTTTATATCCAAGATTTAAAAAATGGTGTGATGAATATTTCTATATACCACATAGATTAGAAACTAGAGGTATTGGAGGTATATTTTTTGATGATTTTGATGAATTTGAACCAATTCAATGTTTGAAAATGGTTGAATCATGTTTCAATGCATTTTTACCTGCTTATTTACCATTAGTTAGTAAAAGAATGAATACTGAATATACAGATGAAGAAAAACAATGGCAACAAGTTAGAAGAGGTAGATATGTTGAATTCAATTTAGTTTATGATAGAGGAACTAAATTTGGTTTACAAACTCCAGGATCTAGAATTGAATCTATATTGATGAGTTTACCTTTAACTGCTACGTGGATGTATGATCATCATCCAAAAGAAGGTAGTAGAGAAGAGGAACTGATTAAAGTGTTGAAGAACCCTATAGAATGGATATAGAACCCTTTATAAACCCCGAACCCCTTAAAATCATGTATATATAATATAAAAATAAGCACAGTGTTGAAAACACCC
The DNA here is from genome assembly GCA_001661425.1 of Ogataea arabinofermentans. NCBI lineage: Eukaryota > Fungi > Ascomycota > Pichiomycetes > Pichiales > Pichiaceae > Ogataea > Ogataea arabinofermentans. Next base: position 77,810 of record KV453856.1, read on the forward strand.
TTGTAGACAGCTAAGCATCAAACGAGGCTCAAATCCATGAAAATTGAAAAAATTGAAATTTGACAAGCAAAGCCTTCTTTTGCTGGCATTTTGGGCTTTGTCTTTGTCTTTGGTGTTTGTTTATACTCCAGTCAACAACCCCCATTTATTAGCATTTATCATTGCTAGCATATATATATATATATATATATACTATCACTACTCTCTTTGTATTCCCACTCAACTTTCTTTACAATCAATCAACTTCTCTTATCTCAGTCACTCATTAACACATCCCACATCTTATCTAACATTCCACATATAATTCATATAATTCATCCACAATGCTGGAGAAATTGAAACCACGTTCATATCATTCTAGACTTATACCGAGGAAGAAAAGATGCATACTATTATTAGCTTTGATATGTGCTATTCAAACCATTTTCTTCACTTTTTATCAAACAAATAAAGATTTTGACGTATTATCAGACATTACATCATACTTGAAATTTTCATTAAGTTCAACACCATCTGATTTAATTGAAAAGATTGAAAATAAATTAATCAATGTTGATCTATCATCAGACTATAATAGATATTGGAAATTCTATACTGATTTGAATAGTTATAAATTAAAATTCAATCCTATGACGTATTTAACACAACGTGAAAAGAAACATTTTTTTGATCCTAGAATTACATATTCAGTTTATTTGAATCATATTAGGAAACAATTTGAATTGAATAATCCTTCAAATCTTGATACTAATGATGATTTAAGAATCAAAGTTCCATTTTCATGGCAAGATTGGGTTGATCTATCTGTTTTAAATCCATACCTCGAGTATAAAGAAGAAGATAAACCCACATGTAAAGATATCTTAACTCAAGGTTTAGATTATACAGTTACTTCAAAATCTGAAAAAAGTTCTGGTAAATTTGTCGATAAATCTTGTGTTGATAATAAAGATTATAAAGGTAATACTCCAAAGACTTTATTACCTGGTTTTAATTTCATTGAAAGATCTGATAAGAAAACATTTCTTGAGAAGAAAATTCACGCTAAATCTTATTTATTATCATCTGCTCCTATACCCAACTCAATTTTATTCTTATCAACTAATGGTACTTATGAAGTTTTCCCAGATCAAGATCAAACAATGATTGATAGTGGGATTTTCAATGAATATCTAAATGATTATTCAACATCGGATTCAAATATTGCTGATCCTGTTGATGAATTCAATAAATTGGTTGATAATATACCTGCAAGGAAAGCAGATGTTGATTTCAATGAATTATTGAATTATGAAAATGATTATAAATATGATATCCCATTAGAAAGTTTCACATATGATTATGAATCAATAATCAAAAATTATGAATCAAAATCAAAATCAAAATCATTAAGATTAAAAGAAAAGAAACATTTAGATTCATTAAAATATTCTAAAAGTTTAAATTCTAAAAAATTACCAAAATCATTCAAAGAAGTTAATATAAATTGGCCTGCTAGTTATAATGGTCATAGACTTACTGAAAATGGTGGTCATTATGATTATAGATTTTTCAATGGATTTTTAACAGAATCACAAATTAATGATTTTGATGAAGTTAATGAAAAAAGAAAAATCATTTTACATAGAATGTTACATACTTGGTTACAATTCACTTATAAACAAGGTATAGTTTCATTAATTGCTCATGGTTCATTATTAAGTTGGTATTGGGATGGACTTGTATTTGAATGGGATAATGATATTGATGTTCAAATGCCAATTATGGAATTGGATAAATTTTCAATGAAATTTAATAACTCTTTAATTGTTGAAGATTTAAATTATGGATTCCATAAATATTATATTGATTGTGGTTCTTTTATAACTCATAGAACTAAAGGTAATGGTCAAAATAATATTGATGCTAGATTCATTGATGCTGATAGTGGTATGTATATTGATATTACAGGTTTAGCATTAACTGATACTGCTAAATTACCATCTAGATTTGAAAGAAAATGGAAACAAATCAACTCTTCTGATAAAGATAATAATAAAGATACTGAAATTAAAGATGAAAATGATGAAGAGTTTTCAGATGATCCACCTGTATTGCCAGGTTCAAAAGGACCAGCTATTGGACTCAGCAATGAATTGAAATCAACTAAAAAATCAAATAATAGAAATATAGCAAAAAGAGATGCTAATGCTAATGCTAATGCTAATGCTGAAGCTGAAGCTGATCCTGCTAAAGGTAAAAGAAAAAAGAAATTGAATACAGCTACCGAAACAGTACCCCAATTATCTCCAAAAGCTGCATTAGCTAGAAATACAGAATTACAAGTTTTCAATTGTAGAAATAATCATTTTTATTCATATGAAGAATTATCACCTGTTTCTTTATCAATGATGGAAGGTGCACCATGTTTAATACCAAATGATTATTCATCTGTTTTGAATTCAGAATATGTCAAAGGTTTAACAAGAGATTTATTCAATAAACATAAGTATTTAAATGATTTAAGATTTTGGGTTCCTATAAAACAAATTCAAAAAGCTGTTAAAATAGTCAATAATGGTAAATCATTAAGAATGTCTAAATTAATGTCATTTTATGAAGATCATGGACTAGAAATCTTATTAAAATTATTTGAAGATGATGAAATTTTGAAAGAATTTTACTTAACTCATCAAATAACTAATAATCATGCTCTTGAATTTGAATTAATTCGAAAATTAAAAGAAAATGATTATAATGATAATGAAATTGAATTTGAAGTTGATAAAGCTCAATATATTGAACTTATGGAAAGTTATAAACATATGGAAAAACCATTACGTAAAGATTTATTCAATTATTTGAATGAGATTGAAAAATTAGGTAATTTTATTCAATTGGAATTAGAAAATGATCAAGCTAGTATATTGGATAATGGAGAAGGATTCTATTATTCAAATGCAATTAAGAAACCAACTGATGGAAATCCAAGAAATAGAAAAAAGAAGAAGAAGATTGATAACGTTAATACACAACCTACTAAAGCAGGATCTTGAAAGTTCTGTTTAATAGTTATTTATTTATTTATATATATATATATATATATATATGTCTGTACACACATCTGTTATTTATACCTGTTACATATAGTGTTTGGTTTACTGGTTTTTTTATAAAATATACAAATACACTAATCTGTTTTATAAATATGACTATAAACTTTGTAGAAATCAGTATCAAGGTGTGCATTAGTAAAGGTGGTGTCTCAAAACCATGAACTGAAAAGCACCAAAGTATCAATACTCTTTGATACCAATGGTGATATAAGCTACCTTCTCTTCTCACTATGATAACTACGAATCAAACCTTCAATCACCCCAACGATTTCTTTACATTCAGCAACACTCTTAGCTTCTAGATAATATCTTTTCAATTCTTCATCATTTTTCAAAACAACAATCTTAAAATAAGATTCAATTTTAGGATTGATTTTGATTCTTAATACTTGACTTATATTAAAACTTGTTGTTTTGGATTCATACCATGATCCTTTTGATTCATTAAATGGTAAGATATATATTTGATTACCATCTACAGCAAGTGATTTTGGATGTTTGTTCTTAAAAGACATTTGTTGACGTCTCCATACAGTCCATCTATAGTATGCTGATAAATCACTCAAAACATTGGCTTGTGAAGAAGCATTCAACGATTGTTGTTGATGTTGATGTTGATGTTGCTGCAGCTGTTGTTGATGTTGTTGATGTTGTGCGTAGTTCGTAGAATGCAGAATTGATTGCAACGTTTTGGAATTTTTAAGTTTTGTAAGTTTTGAATCTTTTGATAAACTATGAGAATATGATTGAGATGGTGTTGTTTGGTATTTTTTCAATAATTTTTTAGACTTATCTATGATCAAACTATCATCTTTGACATCACTTGTTTCATCGTTGACTATATCCATGAAATTGGCACGTTTTTGCTGCATATTAGGAACAAACATTTGCAATGCATCGTTATCTGGAGTCATGTCATCATCATCATCTTCGTCTTCTTCTTCTTCATCAGCATCCTCATCATCATCGTCGTCATCATCATCATCGTCATCGTTTTCCTTGATTGTATTTGGAGGAAATCTACTACTGTTCAACGTAGCTGGCTTTTTCATAGTACTGTTCAACGTAACACCTGATACTGGAGTCAGATTACTAGGTATTGTAATGACAGACATCTCTCTATTATGACCATTACCATTACCATTACCTTGGTTATTTTCCATCGTTAACATCGATCTTCCAGAATCATTTATCTCTATTTGTAATTCTTGTGCTTGTAATGGAGATGGTGATATTTTTTCATTGATTTTTGTTTCTTCATCATTACATTCAACAAGAACAAATTCATCAGCTCCATATGATTTGACTTCACGAGTACGACCTAATGATCCCATATCATCTTCTATTTCACCATCATCATCAGCCAAGTATAATGACCAATGATTCGGATGTAATCTAAAATCAGCAATTGGTGGTCCTCCACTTTGTTGTTGGATTTTTTCAATATTCAATAAAATAAAGCCAATTACCTCAACCACAGTGAATGAATTATTAATCTTTAAATATAATGGGTTCTCGGATGTATAATTCAAGTTTGGAATTATGACTGAACAATTTATTATATCATCAAATACAGATTTTTTGAATGCAACATATTCATAGTAATCAAGAGAGATTTCTTTCTTATTGATCAATGATGTTAAGTTTGATTTCCCTCCTCCAGATACAGCAGGAATATTATCAACTTGCCTCTTATCAAATGTCAAACTGTCTTCATTGGATTCAACTTCTTGATTGGAATTTAAAAGACTTGTGAATGATTTTGAGTTTCTTAATAATGATTGTTTGATTTTGATGGAATTTGGAGCAGTAGTAATTTCATTTGGTTGAATTGGTGGTGGTGGTGGTTTCCTTTTAGTTGTTATTCTTGTTAATATCGAACCTGAATTATTGATTCTAGATTTGGTAAAACTAATTTTCGATAAGGATAAATTTTCAGAATTGGATCTGAATAAAGGATGTGATCGATTAGTATTCGAACTCTGATTAAAGTAGTCTGAATCAGATAAATAATCATCGCTATCAAAATCATCATCGGCGTAATTGAAAGTATCTTCGTCATCATCATCATCATCATCATCCTCCTCGAAATAATTACCACTATTACCATAACTGTCATCGATTATCAAACTACTTTCAATCGAATCTCTAATCAAATTATCATCATCATCGTCGTCATCGTCATCATCCAAGTTTTCTGTATCATTATTCATTTGATTTTCCAGCTCATCATCATCAGAATCATCTAATCCGATATCATCATCTTCACTACCTTCATCATCTATATATGGATCATTATTTTTCCTCTTTGTATGACCCGAAGATATAGTATTGTTATCACTTCTAGTATCATGACCTAACTCTAAAGTCATTGTACTTCTTGAATCTGTATCGTTAATCAAATTGGGATCATATTCAATTGATGAATCATCACTCATTGAAAATTCATCCTCTTCGTTAATGGTGGCAGTATCATGATGTTGTCTTGGTCTAATAAATCTACCCAAATTCAACAATCCTTTATTCTTATGCTTCTGTGGTGTTTGCGATTGCGATTGCGATTGTGATTGAGATTGTGTATTTTTTGTAAAATTGCTGTTGGATCGACTCATCACTGAACTATTTGATCCAATTGTTTCAGGTATACTTGTTATACTTGATCTTTTCATGGGTTTCTTTGTCTTGACTTCTTTCTGGTTGCTGTTAGTGGTACCACTGGGCGTCGATGAGTCCAATGGTTGATTTTTTTGCTGTTGTTGCTGCTGTTGTTGCTGCTGCTGTTGCTGCTGCTGCTTCTTTCGCTTAACCTTCTTATCCTCATCATCTTCAATAGACTCAGTATCGTCCTCTTCGTCAAAACCTTTGTATCTGTTTTTGAAAGTAGGTTCATTGAATAAGTTCCACTGAATAGGAGGAGAGGAACTATTATTTTTGTATAGTTTAGGAAACGCATTAGGTAAGTCATTAATCATAGTATCTGAAGGATCTATATTATAGAACCTTCCGAGGATAGCTTCATTACATCTTGCAGTATGTTGATCCGAATGAGAAGAAGATTTGTTGTTGGAGATATCAATGCAACTCTCTCGGAGCACATTGATGAGCAAGGATGTATTATAGGGAATAGCCATGATGAATAGCAAGACAACTCAAAGCAAACAAAGAAATAAAGGGGAAATAATGGTATAGACAAGTACATTAAAACAAATACATGTAACAGCACAGCCACTAATCAGCACTTAGCCACATAAACAACAACCAGCCACAGTTTGGTACATCCTTGCACACTTCAAAAACATCAACCAATCAAATCTCATTTTCTCAGCATTTCCATTTCTCGCAATTTTCGACAACTTTTCAATCAAACTATCGATAAATCAAACTAATTAATTCATTTATCAGACAAGGTAATTGATTCAATTTTATATAATTTAGTTGAATATAAGTTTAATACAATGGCCGGTGCTTATACAATTTTAGGAAGAGCTGTTCCTCCACATCATGTAAGTATATGAATTAGCTATAACCATGGCAGTATGCAGCAGACTCAATCAAATATTGAAAATCACATCAAATCAAATCAAATGATCAACTTGATTGTTTCATCCCTTTAATGTTTCCTTCATGGGTGTGTGTGTGTGTGTGTGTTTACTGCCATTGAAATCTCACAATACTCATTCTCATCATACAAATGCATACATACATACATACTATACGATGAGGGGTCAAATTTCAAAATCAATATCAATAATTTAATACTAACATAAATCATACAATTTATAAAGTTAGCTATAGCTACAATCGGTACTGTTGTTGCATTAGTTGCTCCAAAACCATGGACTCCAAAAGTTAAGAACGAGCCAAAAATAGATGCTTCTTCTCCAGAAGAGGAAAAATTCATTAAAGATTTCCTAGCTAAACATGAAGAAGCCAAACATTAAATTAAATTAAATCAAATCAAGATCAATTATAGATGATATAGACAATTGGTTTTGAAGTGGTGGTGATGGTGATGGTGTTGGTGTTGGTGTTGGTGATGTAAAATACATACAGTATTCTTTTAAAAAAGTTATATATATATTTTAGGTTAATTTATAACGTATTATTCGATTATTATTATTATTATTATTATAATAATATAAAAAAAATTCACATCTTATGATTTTATTAAACTTATGTAATTATACAGGTTAAAGCGTAAACTTATTCTTTAAATAAAACACCATTATCTAAAGGATCAGCTTTCAATATATTTTCTCTTTTTCTAACTTTACGATCTAAAGCATCTTCATGTCTCTTTTTAGCTTGTTCAGCAGCTGCATTTTTAGCTTGAGCTCTAACGAAATTAGGACTAACATATTCTTTATTTTCATAAATTTTTGGACCTCCAAATGAACCTTCTAAGATTGTAATTGGAGTTAAAACAAATCTAGGACCAATTTCAACTAATGTTAATTGATCTAATTCATCTTTATTTAAAGTTGTTGTTTTTGATTCTTCTGAATCTTTTAATGATTCAGTTTCATTAATTTGATAATTTCTAACCCAAATTTTATTATCAACAATACTAAAAGTCATAACATGATCAATAAAAGGTTTTGATTTTCTAGCTTGTGGAGGAACACCAAATTGATGAATAAACATTTCTCTCATTAATTCAAATTGTGGTTCAGATTCAAATTTTTTATCAAAACTTAATATTGGTCTTGAACCTTTTAAACAATTACCTGTGAAATTTAATTCATCTAAAGTATGTAAATTTTGAACATGAAATTTTATAGTTGGTCCATTTGGTGGTTTTGACATCCATAAATATAAATCTTGATGTTTTCTACATTCAAAATACATTATATTATTACAATTATATAATTCTGCAATTTCATTCAATTCATATAATGTTTTCTTTGTATCCAATTTAGGTTCCTTTCTAGCATGTGGTAATAAACTATCCAAATCACTAATTAAATGACGATGTCTATATGTTATACCTCTTGAAGAAATCAATAAGACTCTTTGTCTATTGACTCTTTTCTTTTCAGGTTTACTAACTTCATTGTTAGATTTGTTTGCTGTTTTATTCAATGCTTTGAAGATGGCAGACATGATGATGATGTGATATAGTAAGCTTTACTTCAATGAAGAGTAAAACAAAATAGATTAAATCAAATCCAGTTAAACAAATGAAAATTCTGAAAAAATAAAATTTTCCATAAAACAGAGCCGCACAAAAATTAATTTAAAATTTTCTCAAATCGACGCGTCGATCGACTTGTAGATGGCCTACTATTTGAGTCGATAGACGCGTCGATCGACTTGTTTCCAAATTTCAGCTTATTAAAGTTGCTACTTGTGTAAGTTAACTACTATTATAATACTATTATTCTTTTTAAGAGACATCAATTAACAAATAATGGGTTCTACACTTGCTAATCTTTGTTTGGATAGACATAATTTTGGTTTGGATTCTATTCCAAATCATAAATTACTTGTTAAATGGAGAATAACAGATGTTATTTATATATTATTAATTTATTTTTTAGATTGGTTTTTCTTTGAGAATATAGAACCATATCAAAGACAATTTACTATAAATGATTTAACTATAAGTCATCCATTTGCTACAATTGAAAGAGTTAGTGGTTCAACATTAATTAAAATGGTTACAATAATGCCAATTATAATTATATTTATTTTTAATTTATTATTAACTCCCAAAAAACAAAAAATATATGTTTTTTATATTTCAATAATTGGAGTTTTCGTTTCATTAGGTACATGTATTTTCATAACTGATATTATGAAGAATTGGATAGGACGTTGTCGTCCTGATTTTTTAGCACGTTGTATACCTAAAGAAACAGCATTACCAAATACATTATATTATGCTAAAGATATATGTACACAAACTAATATGAAACGATTATTGGATGGTTATAGAACAACACCATCAGGTCATTCATCATTAAGTTGGGCAGCATTTGGATATACATCATTTTGGTTAATGGGACAATTAATGGTTAGTCGTATTCATGGAGGTGCATGGAGATCAGTTGTTTCTATATTACCATCATTATATGCATCATATGTTGCATTATCAAGAACACAAGATTATAGACATCATTTTGTTGATGTTTGTTTAGGTTCTATATTAGGTACATTGATTGCATGGTGGTCTTATCGTCGATTATTCCCATCGATTGATAGTGAGAATTGTTATGTACCATATATGTTGATTGAAGAGAAGAAAGAAGGATATACAGTGAAGGATTTCTATGGAGAAGGAGAGAACTATGTACTAGCCGGTACTAGTGATGAAGAGCAAACGTTCAACTCTGATTACAGATAGATACTACTGTATACTACTATATACTATATACTACTACTATATACTAAGTATATATTAACTGATTAACATGTGATAAAATATCCGATTACATAATCATTACATAATCAACAAAAACTCGTATTCTCTCAACATGTATTTCCATAAATTTTGTCTGTTTGTATCCCGTATACACTACACTGCTATTCATTATACACTCATATACTTGATATATATCAGGTTGTAACTATTTATTTACCGTGTTTTCTACTCACACATCACCCTTATCGCTTATCTCACAACATCATTGCAATAGCAAACGTTCCGTTGGTTAGAAATACGAGTAGTCAGTCACACTACTTCAAATCACTCAAAAGCATCAAACTAAAATCAAATAAATAAAAGGCAAAAAAAAAAAACAAAAAAAGAAAAACTACAGCATTATTAAAATGACATCAAGTGAGTCACAGTCAATTTATTGTCTTATATCTGGAGGTTTACTTCATTTCTTACCATATGAACAAGATTCTAAACTTCCCAACAAAAATTCAACATCTTCATTATATTCTTCATTTTTAACTAATAAAACGGTATCGTCTTTAACACCAATCTCGAATAACTCAGATATAGATTCAACATCAGCTTCTGTTTCCGCTTCTTCATCTTCTATATTACTCACACCTGATATGGATGATGATTTGAAAAAAAAATTAAATTTAAATTCTTCAAATCATCCAATAACTGAATTATTATCACAATATTCAACTCATGCATTATATTTACCAAATCATTTCATCGAACCTGTTAATAATAACAATGAACAAGATGATCAAGTAACTGCTTTATTATATGATGTTTTCCCACATTGGAGAGAAGATTCAAATTTGAAAAATTCATTAACTATAAAACAATTAACTGGAGGTATAACTAATATGTTACTTGAATGTACTAGACTTAATTCAAATTCAAATTCAAATTCAAATTCAAATTCAAATTCTCAAATTGAAGAAAAAGTCCTTATTAGAACTTATGGTAGAGGTACAGGTTTAATAATTGATCGTGATAGAGAATTTGTATCTCATTTAATTATCAATTCTGTTAATTTAGCACCTCCAATTCATGCTAGATTCGGTAATGGTTTAGTTTACGGTTATGTTAATGGTAGATCTTTAGAACCTGAAGAATTATCAAATGATGTATTATATCCTTTAATCGCTTCTAAATTAGGTGAATGGCATAAATTAGTTAAAATTGACGCTATTGATGAATGTTTATTAAAATTACAATTAAAATTCGGTAATGTTACAAACAAACAACAAAAACCTAAAAAAAATAAAGATATTTGGTCAATAACTTCAGATTGGATTGGTAAATTACCTGAAATTCAAGGTTTGGTTGATGTATGTTTTAAAAATAAACATTTACAAGAATTGAAAAATGAAAATAATACTACATTACAAGATATATTAACTTCAGAATTGAATTGGTTATATCTTGAAATTCATAATAAATCACCAGAAGTTGCATCTCATTGTGATTTACTATCAGGTAATATTATAATTCCAAATAATTCAATATCTTCAATCTCACAAATGAAGGAAAATCCAATCTCATTTATAGATTATGAATATATGACTAAAGCTCCAAGAGCTTTTGATATAAGTAATCATTTCATGGAATGGCAAGGATTCAATTGTGATAAATCTCGTATACCTAGTTTTGAAAAAGATATCGAATTAATTAGATCTTGGTGTCGTGCGTATCTTGGATCACAAGATACAGATACAGATACAGATACACAAGTTGATCAATTGATAACTGAACTGAAACTATATTACGGTTTGCCTGGATTTTATTGGGGGATATGGGCAGGTATCCAAAGTGGTATCTCATTGATTGAATTCGATTACTCTGGTTATTCTGGTGAAAGATTAAATGAATATTGGTCTTGGAAGGAAAATTATTTAAATGGGAAATTTTAATAGTTTGTATATTTATTTATTGATCGTGGTGTTTTTTTATTTAGCTTCTTATCTTTTTACTTTATTTCATTTCATTTAACAATTTCGATGGTTTACATTCATTTTACATCGTTATTCTTACACTCCTTTTATAACTGAAAAATAAAATTTTGTTTTAAAAATATGCCGAAATATAAATATAAAAATAAAAATAAAAATAAAAATAATGCAAAAATAATACCATGTTCAAACAACTCCTTTCTCCATGTCATCTAAAACATTCTTTAAAACCACACTCCGTTGAACAACTTTACTATCAACTCCAACTTTAAACACCTTCTTCTTATCATGACTCATAGAGGAATTAATACTACTTGTCCATTCTTGTGAAAATCCCATAAACATCTCACCATAAGCTACATCAGCACCATTAGGTAAATCTTGAACCCATCCATTACTATAACACAATTCCATAAATCCTTTGAACTCATCAATAGTACTCATCAATGAAGAACTACCAACAACAACAAGTTTACATTTAGCTCTAGTCATAGCAACGTTGATTCTCCTCCATTCACGAAGTAATTCACCAGCTATATTTTTATCATTTGATCTAACTAATGAGATTATAATGATTGGTTTATCACGCCCTTGAAATCTATCAGCTGTCAGGATTTCCAAATCTGGAAACATATGCAACGATTTATAAAAATGTCGTAATTGAGCTCTATAAAATGACATCACTCCAATTGATGATGTTGGTATACCCGTTAATGATAAACAATGGATCATTTGACTTATGAGGTTTGCTTCAACTGGATTTTCAATCTTATCTCCATTTGTAACTTCTCTTGCATTACTTAACGAATCATGATTTATAAATAATACTTTTGTCTTCTCATCTAATAATCTAGTCATCCAATTTGAAGAATCAGGAACATTATTTGATTTCTCTTTGAATCTTTCAGGATATGGAATGATTAATTTTTGTTCTGATACTCTTGTTGTCCCACATTTTAATCGACCGTTATAAATCAGAGTGTTTGAAATTAATTGAATCTCAGAACACATTCTATATTGATATGTTAAATCAGTCACACTTTCAGGATACTTCTCAGATAACAATTTGAATAATGATTTACTCAATCCTTTCCTAGCATGTGGATTGAGTACTAATGGTGGTAATTGATGATGATCACCAACGAGTATGAATTTATTTGCAAATCGTAAAGGACCTAAAACAACAGGTAATGAAACTTGTGAAGCTTCATCAATAATACAATAATCAAATTGTTCTTGACGTGAAGTGAAAACAATATCTTTAATACCTAAACAAGTAGTAGCTACAACTTTAGTCTCCAATAAAGCTTTCTTGAAATCTTCCTTGTTTGTCATTGGATAAATTGTATTTTTGTCATATATGGAATACTTTTTGATTTTATCACTGACACTCTTAGGTGATCCAACCCTCAATAAACTCAATTCATCTTCAGGTATCATCTCAATCAATTTCTCCAGAATGTTATCCACGGCAGAATGAGTATACGATGCAATTAAAACACTCATTGAATTCTCAACTAAACACTTGATTAAATTGGCAATCACAGTGGTTTTCCCTGTACCTGGCATACCTAAAATCAAACTATAATCTTGACATCTTAATGCCATATCAAAAGCCTTCAATTGATCCGAATTGAATTTCGATTCATCAAATCGATATTGAACAATTGGTTTCTCGTCAAACTTAGGTTTTTCAAGATCAACTAGTAAACGACGTCTTTTTGAATCACCATCAGGCATAAACAAATTCAATAAATTATATCTTGCCAAAGCCAATCCATGAAACATTTCATCCTTATCGATTCTATATTTTTTAGATCTGGCAAACTCATCAATCTGATTCGTTGTTGATTGTAATACCGTTTGAAATACTTGATTTTTAGCAGCATCAAAATTAGGTAACCTAACTTGAGAATTTATAAAACGTCTATCGGTACTAACAACAATAAATTTGGGTCTAATGTTCTCAATGTATCCAAATGCAAGTCCAAAATTACCATCCTCATCACTTAAAATAATTCTATCATGTTTGCTCAATTGAGTTAAAGTCATTGATGAATACATCTCTTCATCACGTTCAAATGTATACACAAACCTAGTACCTTTAATCTCTTCAGCTGAATTCACAGTCAAACCACCAATACATTTCCCACCGTTCGATTCTCGTTCACTTGATGAAAGTCTCCATAGATCTCTCTTGAAACTGTTAACTAACCCTTCTTCCTTCGTGATCAGATCATCCCAGTATTTATAAAAATCCTTATATTTCCGGTTATCTGCTTGATCTGTAATATTCTCATACATCTCAATCTCTAATCCACTATCAATAGCTTCACCATCTTCAACCAACTTGTTCAAAACCATACATGGAGTAACTGAAAAGCATCTCTCACAAGAAGCTTGCTGTTTCAAAGGTGGTAGTTCAGTAACGTCATACTTCATATACTGTGATATATGATTTCTAATATTCACCAACATTTTCAAATCGTTCCCTTTCAAAGCCTCAAAATATGATTGTTTCAACTTGGTGTAAACTAAAGACATGGACTCAGACTCAACACCATACCGTTGTTTAACTAACAGAGTATATAGTGAAACTTGGGCCCTATTGGTGATGTATTCTCGACCAGTTTTAATCTCCATAGGAACTACATATCGAGACCCATTATTCACTCTAGCTTCAATAACAACATCAATCAACCCACGTAGACCAAACATGGGAGACCAGATATTTTCCTCGACATCCAATACATTAGTTGCCTTGTATGGTGTTCTCAATTTGAAATTCGAAGAAGGTTCAGTGGATGATGGTAATGGAATATAAGTATCTATCCAATCTTTAATATATGAAACATGTTCCATAATCATATTTTTCATCTCATTGCGATCGATACCTATACTGAGTAAATCAATAGTACTCTGATCCAATTGTTGCTCAATAAACTCATTGATGAATTCATCAGTTACTGTATTGGTGATAAGACATTCTTGAAATAAGGAATGTACTATTGATCCAAGTATCAATGGAGTAGATGATTCTCCCGGAGATTGAAACCTAGTGGAAATGACTCCCTTTCTTTTACAGTTGACAGATTCAGATACCAATGTAGCAGATAACAAAACATCAGGATTCCAAATTAACAAGTTCTGATCTTTATCAACCAATTGGAAATTCTTGTTCCCCAAATCGGTAATGATATGAATAACATCATTAATTTCAAAATTTAACTCTGCCCATTGATCTCTAACGACAACATTCTTAGACATGTCATTTTCTGTAGTACATTTTAGAATCAGTTGCTCTTTCAATTGGTTATTTCTCTTGAAATTGCTCTTGATAATGACTTTTATTTGTAATCTGTGACATTCCTCTCGCCTGATACATGCTTTGGCAAGGTTTATACTCTCGTCGAATATAGGTTGTAATACTGAGTCTGTTTCAATGTTGGCTTCTTCTAATTTCTGAGTGACGTTATCTATATTATTCAAAGACATTTTCTTCGCTTGTGATTTTGTTCTATTGTTCAAGAGTTCAATCAGTTCTTCATCATCATCATCTGAAAATGAATCTTCAGACATGACATCTTCATGTAATGGTTTCTTGAAAATCTGGACTTGTTCCTTCAACCTCTGTGATTTGATTATCTCAAGTACTTCCTCACCATTATCACTAAATGTATCGTCTTGATCATCTTCAGTATTTTCCACGGGCACAATTGTTTTCATTGAGGACTCATTATTCAACTTTTGAGATCTGATCATTTGCAAAACCTCATCACCATCATCACTGAAGGTATCTTCTGAGTCGGATGTTGTTGTATCGTTGGCTGCAGAGTGATCAAGAATCACGCTTTTTGCTTTTGAATTAGCTTGTAGGTTGACTTCACTTTCATCAATGAAAGGATCTTGAACTTTGATTTCTCTATTCAGCCCAAGATCGTTACGAATTGGGGGTGTTGATTGCATATTTCCCATCTTTGAATCAGTCGGTTTATCGGGTAAAGCCGAAATCATTGATAGGTCATCAAGAATATTATCCTTTTGAATTGCTGCTGCTGCTGCTGCTGTTGGTGACACAGGAGTATGTGGGGTGCTTAATGGTTTGTCATTTGTAGTAGTTATATTTGAGAGTGAGTTACCTATTTGCATCAACAATTGTGAAACACTCTTTCTTGTAAGATCCGGATTGTTGTTGGCTGGCGTAAGTGTTGGTGAATTGTTGGTACTCGAATGCATAGCGATACCAGAAGAATTCTTGAAATGATGAACACCTGATAGTTTTCTTTTAGTACGTGATTTAGCAAAACTTTGTGCCATGCTCTCGCTTAAAGTCTGCTTTGTTGCAATTATAGAGTTGCCTCTTGGATGTGTGTCTCCTCCCAAAGCATTAGGATCAGATGAAGATCTGGATAGATATGGATTCGGGGTGGATTCTTCAAATGTACTATTATATTTTTCCAATAAATTTTTCAATTTTGGATCTATTAGTTGAATTGGAGGAACTTCTTCTTTCAGTGGAGATGAAGGAACGCTTTTCGGTTCTTGGCTATAAGCATTGGCAACAGTGATGTCATTTGGTGTCTTCTTATGCACACTTGGAGTAACGGCCCAGAAAATATTGTCATCAGAGCTAGGATGATGATTATGATGATGGGAATATAGATGATGTTCTTGTGGAGTAGCAGGATCTGAACTGGAATCTTTGGGTGTTCTTGTTGATCTTTTCTGTTTCTTGTTGTTTGGTGTTCTGATATTCAATTGGAATTCTTGAGCAGCTCGATTTGAAGATTGAATATTTGGATCTTTCCTGCTCAGTATACCGTTTCCTGATGCAAGCACCGCCGAAGGGGGTCTTGCCTTGTTATGAGTCAAATTCCCAGGTACTAGAGGTTCTGTAAATGGGACATCAGTGGATAAGTTGTTGACTGGAAGGGTATTTTTGTTGTTAAAGAAGTACTGCTTCCTGCTTCTTGATACTGGTTTGGTAGATTCAAACGCTAAATTCTCTTTGCGGATCGACTGATCCAGCTTGGCCATTTTGGTCCTCCTATCAGTTGGAGACTCCGACATGCTATCGTTCACAGCAATAATCAATCAATGATGCTGTCTATCGAGCATATGATGATCTTTATCTAGATCAAATGCTGTCAAACACGCTTACTATTTAGGCAAAAAAAGCGTGATTCTCGTGTATTGAATAGTTTATCGATTTGGATGACATAATAGATTATGCCATCAAGATGGCACTGTTTATAAAATTGGCAGAAGCTGAAATGCGCAAGAAAGCGGACAACTTAGCTTGTAATGGAGACTCCGGGAACCGATAAGTGATACTTCATCACTACCGATAACATCAATTGGACGTTGCATTATCGGATTTACTATTGCAAATTATCATGTCTATACCATACTCTGCAATTGCCAAATTTCCTTATACTCCCGAAGCAGAGAATGCCTCTGATGATTTGGGATTTGAAGCCGGTCAGATCATCACCGTTACCGAAATAGTTGATGACGACTGGCTATTTGGTACCTACAAAGACACCGATACCGATGAATTAAAGTCTGGCTACTTTCCAAGAGGTTTCGTTCAGCAAGTGGATGATTCTAAAGAGGAGGAAGTTCAACAGCCTCCAGCACCAAAACCAGAACCAGTCTCAGCACCTGCACCAGTATCAGCTCAACTGGAACCACAATTTAGTACCCCAGCTAATAAAGAAGTTAAAAAAGAGATAAGTAAAGGTTCCCCTTCACAGTCAACAGAGTCCACAGCTTTTGGAGTTACACATGGTGATGCTGCAGAAGCTGCATTCAAAAGCAAGCTCAGTTCATTCAATGTTACATCTACCCCACCATTGCCTGGACACATCCCATCTGAAGTGAAATACAACAATGGTTTATCATATGGCAAAGCATCTCCTCATTCATCATATATACCTCCTCCAATCACTAAATCACCTTATGATTCAAAGAAGTCAGCCACCCCAGCAAATGCTCCTCCAAGGGAAGTCATATCCGAATCCACCCATGTCGAGGCTGAGGAAGTGGAAGCACCAAGATTGACTTTGAGAGAACGTATGAAGTTGCTAGAGCAAAGACAAAAAGAAGAACAAGAAGCTATGGAACAAGCATTGAAGAGAAAGCAAGACAAGAAACAACACAAGAAAGCTGCCGTTACGCATAGTTCATCTACTGGTCCTCCACCTATTCCAACAGCATCTACTGGTGGCTCTCTTGCACCAGCTACAACGGGTGGATCTATAACCACCAAGGGATCAAGTATCATGGTTGAAGAAGAATATACTGGTGGTAATCAACAGGATTTGATTGAACAACAAGAAGAAGATGATGAAGATCAAGGAGCTGTCGATAGAACATATGAACGTACAAGTCACGATAATCAGAACGATGAAGCTGAGAAACCCGTCGAAGCAAATATTGAAGATGCTGATGATGTTGATGATGAAGACAATGATGAAAATGAAGATGAAGACGACGATGACGATGATGAAGAAGAAGAGGATGAAGATGATGAAGAACTGAAGAGAAGACGTTTGAGAGAGAGAATGGCTAAGCTATCTGGAGGAATGGGAATGATGGGTATGATGGGTATGGGATTTCCAATGGGAGCCCCTCCAGCAAAGGCAGAAAAGCAGAAAAAGAAGATTTTAAAGACAAAATCTCAAGAAGAAGGAGAAGAGCCTCTTCCTTCTCAAACTGCCATTCCAATGCCAGGTTTAGCGATAGCAGGTTTGCCACAAGTTCAACCACCTGTCGCTTTGTCCAAACCTACTGATTCATACGATGATGAAGCTGAAGAAAAGTCCCTTGATGGATCCAATCCAGCCACCGAGCCTAATCCAATTCCAACGTCCGCTTCCACTCACTTAGCTGAAAATGAAGAAGATGAAGTTGAAGGGTTAGAGTCCGTTGCTGATGAATCATACGTTAGTGATTTGACATCACCTGAAGGTGAGTCTCATCCTTATAGATCGATTCCTTCTTCGCCAACCATTCCACGTGTATCCTCGACTCATCACACCATTAAAACGAATGCTGACAATACATCAACGATTGAAAATATACAAAGTCAACCTCCTACTATTCCAAAATCACCACCTCCTATTGCAGCACCTGAAGACATTGTTTTCTCAGAAGATTCAGATTCCCATATCGCCATTTCGTCTATCACTAAGGAATCTGATTCTTATGTTGACTCCTCTGATGAAGAGATTGTTACTGGATATGAGGCTGACGAAGACACTGAAACAAATGCACCTGTTGCATCTAGTCCTCCACAGTCGAAGTCTATTGCTCCACCAATCCCATCAAGTCCTCCTCGACCAACGTCTGTGGCTCCACCTCCAATCCCAGCTATTCCACATACCACTAGAATGGATGATCCAAAGACACCAACAAAGACTATGTCAGTGCCAGCTGTCCCTCCACCTGTTCCTAGTCATGTTCCAGCTGTTCCTGTTCAAACAGCACCTCCGCCAATTCCATCTTCATCTCCAACTTACAATAGAGCTCCACCTCCACCTCCTCCTTCCGCTACTCTGCCTCCTGTTCCTAGGGCTAGTACCACATCGACCATCGAACCGCACCATTCAGAAACGTTCTCCCACGAAAGAAAAGCTTCAAGATCAGCCACACATCATCATCACACAAACCCACCACCACCTCCTCCACCACCAGTTGGCGCTCCTGCTCCTGTTCCCGTTCCTGTCACTTCACAATTAGAGAGATCTCTCGATTTAACAGCTGCACCTGTACCACTTCCAGTTTCAACAACTGGTTCGACGGTTCATTCTGGTGAAATCGTCGTTGGAAGAAGTAGTGTCGACCTTGATTTTGGTAGAAGAAGTTTGGAGATCCCTGAAATTTCCAAATCTTCTAGTGCTTGGTGGCTAACGAGCGATCTACCACCTGAGCTAGCCAATTCAAGAGATATTTACTTCGAAGTTGATTCTCGTGAAGTTAACAAAAGACATGGTCGTGTTGTTCTGTACAGAGACTACTACATAGTGAACCAAGACTACTCCATCAAGATCTGGGAAGTTTCATATGACGTTGCTAACCCAGCTAAGCTGCTTTCATTTGCAGAATCTCTTGTTGCTAAACCACATGTTAACACAGACTATTTGATCAAATGTTCTAAAAAATATGGTGCATCTGCCTTCCAGCTTGCTTCTTCAGTCTTAGGATCAACCGGTAAAGTTCAAGACGAATTGATTTACTGGATCTTCAAACAATTGTCAAGAAGTGCACTTATGAAGATTGGAACAAAGACGTTTGGTGCCACTATCTATAAAAATAACAATAACATGGAAATCAGTCAAACTGAAGAGTTCAGACCAGGTGATGTTCTTGTTGTTTTAAAGGGTAAATTCGAAGGTCACTCTACTGGTTTGATGCACAAAAGCAAATCGGCAGAGTTAGGATATGGTGGTAGACCATACGTTTCGATCATCAGCGGATATGATGCCACGAAAAAGAAGATCAGAGTTATTGAACAGTCCAGCAAAGGCATCCAGGCCAATGGCTACAAGCTAGGTGATTTCAAAAGTGGTAAGATCAGAGTGTTTAGAATTGTTGGTAGAGACTACATCGGCTGGTGAACGAATGTATGAATTTTTGGCTGTATTCAAGGGGTGTTTGTGTTATGGTTTTCCAAATTTTATCCTATGTATTCTTTTTGATTTATTTTTTTTTTCTTATTAAAATTTTTTGCTTATTTGATGCTCATTGAAATGATGGGTTTCCCTTTCTATATTTTTGAACTGTTTATATTGTATATCTACACCAATTTGAATGTGATTTTTATCTATTTGAAAGCCTGTAATAGGAAAATTTGTAGATGCACGCATGAAAAGTTTCCGGGGATGGACTGAAAACTTGGAATATGAAATGCACACTAACCAGTAATCAACCATCTGAGTGGTATACAGCATCAACTAACCAAAGCACAAGAGATGAGGTTTACGAAAGCTTTCATAATGAGATCTTACACTACGACAGTCAAGTCATCAATCAACCTTACATTTTTCAGCAAGCCAAATTGTGGCTTATGTGATGAAGCTAAATCAAAACTGAATGACATTTTGAACAATTCAAAAGTGCAGCCTTTAGTTGCGTCGAATGCCATTGACTTGAAGACGATAGACATTACAGAAGATGGTAACAAAAGCTGGTTTGATTGCTACAGATACGACATCCCTGTTTTGCACGTGGATAGAGAAAATTTCAAAACCGTCAAATTCATGCATAGGTTTAACGAAGATGAGATAGTGGAAGAATTGAGTGAGGAGATGTGAAGATGTAGGAGAAGTTGAACTTTTCATGTCCTGATATTGCTAGAATTGAAGATGTTGACTTGAGTCAGAGTATATTGGTCTGGAATAGCTGTCACTTTGAAAATCAATGAGTTGAGTCATTGATGAAGATACCCCAAACTCGGGCCGAAACTATCCTCTCTTGAAGTGAGGCACAGATGGAAGATATCTCTTTTGTAGAGAGTATGGCTGACGCTAATTTTGAACCATTGTTAGCACTAGAGAGACTTAATTTAGAGAAATCAAACGACAAGTTTCTTACGTTTTGAAGGTAACAATTTTGATTAGCATTTTATAGTGTGAATGCTACAATTTGGGACTTGGTAATGACTATATAACGGTATAGAAATATAGAGGATATAAAACTGCAAGTAGGAAAAAAGCTAGTATCAAGAAAATGTTGGTGTAAAATAAATAGGGCGAAAGATATTGATCCAGGAAAATTCTCTATCTTGTGTATGACACTATTGAAATGACTTATAAAGGCTCTAAGATCAAAGCCTCGAGCCATTACGCACTTATCCGCTTTTTGAATTTACCTTCAGGCTGTTTCAAACTAGAATACGGGGAGAATTGATGGAGATAGAGGTCTTTGAAGATAAGAGATATTTGAAAAGTGATTCATGAATAGTGATGGAAAATGCCGTGAAGCCGCTCTCAGTGCGACAGAGTATTTGGGCTTACCAAGAAAACGACCTAAATTTTCAACTTTGATATAAGCCGGACACTTAAATCCACTTCCTACTTCAATACGATTCATTCTTAGCATATGTAAATCTGTAATTCTAGGAATTTTCATGGATAAATCGTTTTTTGATGGGTGTATGATTACTGTTTCAGCTAGATCTATACCAAACTTATTCATTTCTACGTAGACATATTCAATCAAGAGAGGTAAAAGTGGACAGTTTTTCTTATCTAGTTCTATACATTTCCATGATTCGTCGCTAAGAATAATGTATGCTGGTAAAACATACCTACTGCTAATGATCGAATGTGAGCATCACCCCACCTTACACTAATAGAACCAATATGTTACATCATACAGTGAAAGTACTCTCGATTGACAAGGGGGTACTAACCTATGC
Organism: Ogataea arabinofermentans; assembly: GCA_001661425.1. Lineage (NCBI taxonomy): Eukaryota > Fungi > Ascomycota > Pichiomycetes > Pichiales > Pichiaceae > Ogataea > Ogataea arabinofermentans. Next base: position 99,671 of record KV453856.1, read on the forward strand.
TTACTGCCTATTGTATAAAGTAAAAAACTTGTTATAAAGAGTAAAAGCTATAAGAAAAAAGGTATAAAAGAGTAAAGAGCGATCGATGCTTTTGACAAAATTGCAAAAGGTTACGAGATCAATATTTAAAAAGTAAACGACCAAAGGTAACAAAAGCAGTAAATAATATTTTTTTTCCAAAATTTAAATGTTTATTCTAAGATAGTATTAGACTAAGATAGAGAGGCAGTGGATCCAGATGCGCTCAACCATTCACTGACGGTATCACTATCTAAATCACTATCGAATGAAACATCATCATCTAGAACAACAATGTGAATTTCACCATCATTGAAGATGGCAGCAGCTTTCATGGAAGAATCAGTAGGTCTTGCGAAATAATCTTGAGATCCTCCACCTCCTGATGAAGAACCGTTATCACCTTGACCATCATGAATATGACTGATCAATTTGGATGAACCAGAAGATAGAATTTCAAATAGATCTAATTCACCACAACCTGTTGACCAACAAGAACATGAAGAATCACCGTATTGTAAAGTTCTTGGAATTTTGGCATTTAATAACCAGATAGCAGGCATATCGTAATTTGTGGTAGCATCATCAGTAGCAGTTGGCATTTCAAATTCAAAGACAAACATCTTAGTCTTACCAGAGAAACCATGATAAGCTGGAATATCTTCTCTGTAGTAACCACAACCATCATCATCACCACATTCAGAACCTGAGAAGATCATGTATTCAACATCGGAATCGATGGTAACTTCATCTAGAGCAGTAGCTGATGAGGCAACGGAAGTACCATCAGAATCACAGTATGAGATTGAGTTACCGAAACAAGAAGACCAAGTACCTGATTTGGATGAATCACCTAAGGTGTTCAAGAATGTACAGTTATCGGTAGAACCTGGAGTGAAGTATGATTTTCTAGACCAACCAGAAGTTGAGTCATCAGAAGAAGAAGAAGAAGAAGAAGTTGATGAAGCTGAAGATTCAGTTGAAGATTCAGTTAAAGATTCGGTTGAAGACTTGGTAGAAGATGTGGTTTCATCAACAGATGATGATGATGATGATGATGATGATTCAGAGTCGTCACTGGATGTGGCGGATGAGGTTGTTTTGGTTGATAAAGTGGTTGATAGGTCACCGGTACCGGTGGTTGAGGTGGCAGTATCATAGGTAGTCATGGTGTTACCAGAGTCATCAACATAGACAGTAGCAGTAACTTCAACAATTTCAACAGCAGGAGCTCTCTTGTGTTGATGGTGAATATGTCTAGTGGTGGTACAATCTTCTTCTGCTTCTCTCTTGACCTTTTTGGAAGATGAGGAAGAGGATGGATAGTAGACACCAAATTGTAATAATTTCAATGGACCTCTGAAATGGACAGATAATTCTTCATCCAATGGAGACATAGTACCAGAGAAACTGACAGATTCTTGAGTACATTCACAAGTTGATTCATCCATTGCGGTGACATCTGAATAAGAGCCAGAGTAACCAATACCTTCGTAAACGATGGCAGTAGTTTCTGAACAGTAGTAATTACCATCAACTAAAGAACAAGCTGCATTAGCAGTTGAAGTCAAGATGGTAACTATCGATAGTAAAGTTGTTTTGGAAAATTGCATTGAGTTTTCGAATATTGTTCTCTGAATTTAAGTATATAATAAGTAGTATATGCTTTATGTTATGAAATGTTGTTTTATATTTATATCTAACTTCGCGTTGGTCTATTTAAGTTTTAAAGGAAGGACTAATAGTTGGAATGAAGTAGATACTAATAACAGTAGACTGAAATATGAAGCAAAGGAGTGACTTAAAGGTGAGGATCGATTTTTCAATAAAGAAAAAGAGAAAGGGAAAGGGAAGCACGAAATAGAGATATATGACACGGGCAAGGGAGGAATTAAAGGAGGTTATATAAAAGGGGGTTTTGGGTTTGTTAGAGAATTTGGGGATATACACGCATAATTTCGCTGTTTGTTAGTAAACACGTTTGAAATTGAATCAAATTTTTTGTTTATGTTGTCTCATTTAAACAGGTGCATCAATAGCTCCATTAACGCATTAACGCATTAACGCATGCACGTAATTCTTCTGCCCCGGTGGGGTCGCACGTCCCCTGGTGAGAATTTGCAAGACAGAGGAAGGAATGCTGCGGCCCGTGGTGGGTTGGGGGGGGAAAAGAAGCTCGCCGCGTAGCCAATGAACGCCTTGGCAATCACCGCCTTTGCCGCATTCTGCTGTTGTTGCTGCTTCTTCTGCAGCCGTATTCGGAAAAACATAAACATCGCGCACACAAATGCCGAAAAGACAATCATCTGTTCCCCAAAAGGATGGACGGGGTCTCGACTTTCGACTTTCGTCTTTCGTCTTTCGACTTTAAACTATCGACTATCGACTTTCGACTTTCGACTCTCCAGCTACTTCTAGCTTCATTTGAAACAGTTGAAAGACATATCTATAAATCTATATCTATAAATCTATGTATATACCACACAATATGTTTTGGGTTCATGTATATCAGGGTTGTTAGAAGCACCACATACCGCTTTACAGGAAATATTTCTGTTGCCACCATGGTACTTTTGTCCTCCCCTACCAGCTAAGCATTTCTACCTTTGAAAAAAACTTTAATACACTTTAAAACAAGGCTTTTTTTCTTTTTCTCTCTTGATTGAAAGTTTAAACTTCACATATAAATGTCGAGTGTTTGGTTGAGTCTAGAACTACAGTAAATATATTTATATAGACGGTATTGAGTTGATGTTGATGATGCTAAAACAACAAAGCAACTCCATCCAACCCATCAAGCAGATAGTCTCAAAGACATTGGAGAGTCGAGACGCAAGTAATTACCAACCCTAATTAGGCAACCATTCAAAAAAGATATCGGAGCAACAATCTATCTATGTCTCAAGATACCAGAGCATGTCCTCCAGATCATTAGGACATTTCCCTAAATTGTCTAGACTTCCCTACATTATACAGATTGACTCACCAGCAGCATAATAATATACACTACTTCACTGCTGTTAGAAATCTCAAAAACCGTTTTTGATTTCTTTTCTTTTCAAAGAAACACTCAGTACCAACCTGCAGAAAAAGAAAAAAGAAAAAAACCACACTGAGTTTTCGTTATCTAGTATCTCTAAAGTTATGTCATGTTTTTTGTCTTTTCATACTTGCATGCATATATATACTTGCACATTTATATAGCCTTATTACTTTCTGAGATGGCCGAAACCTTATTCTGTAACATTTTTGAAACATTCATCAATCAGCAGTACAGTACTATTTAGTTTTAAAGGCAGGATACCGAGCTGACAGTGATGCAATTTTAAAACATAAAGAGTCTAGGTACAAGCATGACACATCTACTTTCTACATGAAAAATTTACAACAAGGTGACAAACGTCATCGAAATGAAAATCAATTTAAACAATTGGATGCCATGCATGTTTCGGGTTATGCGAACACTTTACTCAAACTTTCACATCTCGTTCTATAGAACGGCCTTGATAGGGCCTATTCACCTACTTGATGCATGTCTATTAGAATTATACACATTTATTGACTGCTTGTCTCAGTTTTTCAAACCAAAAGAAAAATAAAAAAGAAAAACTGTTAGCTTGATTTGATCGCCGTTTATAGTTTTCAGGCAAATCCCCTGAACTACTCTAAGTTTACTGAGTGCAATTTCTTTACTGTACCTTCATAAAAACGTATGCTAAATTATATTATGTATATGCGAATATCATCTACTCCTACCTATTGTCACTTCCTAGTACGACCACCTAAACATTTATCGATATGAGCAGCAAACCTATTACCTGAAATTTTTCGATCGCAGTTCAAACACTTGAAGTACAGATCAGTCCCTCCGTTAATGCTAATTCCATTACCATTTACCGACTCATTTGAATGGCCCTGTCCTTGACCTATACCGTTCAACCTTACTTGATCAGGCTGTGGTGTACCCGTATTACTACCTGTATTATATCCGCTTCCATCTCGCGAGTTTCCCAAACTACCGTTCCCGTTATAAGGAAGGGTAGCGATTTCTGTTAGTGTAACTGATGAAGAACCGGATGATGACGAAGAATATGCGTTATAGCCGTACTGTGATTTAATTGTCTTTGTTGTCAAGATCCATTTTGAGATTATCTCATGAGTTATTTCAGTGATCATACCTTCGAGTATCGAAGCTGATAATTGAGAGTAGGTTAGATTTTCAGGCATCATTTATTATTTTTTCGAACTTCGACTCAATGAGATTGACAACTGGAACTTTCCCGTTCTATAAAATGTTTCAACGTATATATTTCCTTCAAGTAAGAAACATTAACTAGATCAGATCAAATCAAAGAGAAGTGATGTTCTGCATATAAATTTATATTAACGATAGCTTGAAATATTTATATGGTGTAAGGATTTAGTTCAAGACCCATTTACAGATGCAGGTTTTTATTTACTCTTAGCAGACTTCCCTCCTGCTTTTTTGATGTTAGTTGGCTCTTTCCCTTCCAAGTATGAACAATGGAAGTAGATCCAGAGTTGGCCATCACTTATGGGAATGACGACGAAGACGTTCAAGACTGGTCGTTGTTGTCAAAATTTACACAGGGGACTAAGAGTAACAACGTTCCAAAACGTGGAGAGAAAGATTTCGAGCCCGTGTTGAAAGATGACCTTCAAATAACCGATTATGATCTTAGCAATTTGAATAGTTCAAGACAACTAATGTACGATGCTTTGAGAAGCCAGAGAGGTCTGGTCTCTTCTTTGAAAAACTTGAAATCTTCAACTATCTACATCAATTCGCTGATGGGTACTTATTACATGAAAAAGCCAAAGGGGAAATTCTTGGAATCAATCGGTAAAATTGACAAAAACGGTACATGTTGGTTCAATTTTGAAGAGGTGATGTATCTGGTTGAAAGGGGATCATGTATTGGTAAGCTCCACCAAGAACCTGAGATTGATGATAGCTTGAAACCACCATTAAGTTTGGAAAAAGTCTATTCTATAGTGCTGAAAAATCCAGAGGATTACAACCAATTCCAGGTTTATTCAATGTTGAAAAGAACCGGATACATAGTGATGCGGAGCCAGCCAACTGATTATATGACGGTATCAACTCCGACTAGAAAAACGGGAGTATTTTCATTTTTCAAGAAAGTATTGAGACTATTACAACGCTGGCTCTTTACAACGAGATATTCTGCAATATTTGAGTATCTACAGTCTTTGATTGCCAAAGATATAAGGATTGATACAACGACACAAGAGTCTAAATACAAAATCACTTACGATGTTTGGAAACCAAATACAAAGTTCAAAAAGACCCAACCTCCAGTACCAGACTACCAAATTGTGATAGTTGATGCACATGAGCCATTTCCAACTGTCAAAGAGATCAAATCGTTGCTAGCAATAAGTAACACTAAACCTGTTACAATCAAGCAATCCAAAAAAGGAGTGAATATAAACAGATTGAAATTCGGAGGAAATGACGAATCAAAATCAGTGGTATTTGCTGTTGTAGATAGTGGACTGATAAACTTTTACAATCTCACAGGATGTGACTTTGCTGCTGAAGGTACCAGTTGGCAGGATTCGTGGATGAAGCCAAGGACTGGTGTATCGAAACGAGGCAAGTCAAGACCTCGGCAGAATCGTAAAACCAAATGAATAATATAACTTATACCTCTTATTCAACGTCTTAGACGATGTATATTTTTGATCACGAGTAGTTAAAGTTTAAAGATAGAATCATTCAACACTTCAGTCTATTCAAATAGCTACCATAATCCTGCTAATCGACCCGTCGACCCTTGCAGACTTGTGTGTCCCAATTAGGCAATACCAAAAAGACTTTCAGAGAAAACATGCAGCCCATTTCGGACGATATAATATACATACTATGCCTTCGTCTTTCTCTCGTTGTTTTCTCGTACATCTCCTCATATATATTGACAACTATATCACACTGAAGTATGAGTGGTTTGAAGAGTTCTATATGGCTTACGCTACTACCGTTCTGTTGCTTACTCCTGGTTTCCGTACCGTTCTCATCGCATTTTATCACCTTATCAAACACCGCTCCACTATTGAACCAAACCTCGGAGAACCTTTCATATAGTTCCATACAAGTCGAAGATACAGATGCAATTGAACAGCATCTTATAAAACTAGGGTTGACCCCGCATCATTCATTGAAAATAACAACGCTTCAGGGTGACTCAGTTTCTACAGAGTCTCTCCTGCACGGTAGATTCTTACATATAACCGATATGCACCCTGACCCATTGAACAAAATCCACTCTGCAATTGAACTCAAATGTCATCGAAAAGAAAAAGATTTAGATGACTCCGAGTTATCCCACAAATACGGAGATGCTATGTCCGGTTGCGATTCTCCAATGGATTTATATAAGGATACATTGACATGGATTCGTGAAAACTTGAAAGATCATATTGACTTTGTGGTTTGGACAGGTGACAACATTCGTCACGATAATGACCGTAGACACCCTAGACTGGAAATGGATATTTTAAACAGTAATCAGCTTGTTGCTGATAGAATGTCTGAGATATTCATGGATGAAGGTGATGAGACAATCATGCCTCTTGACAGACGTGTTAAGATTATTCCTAGTTTAGGCAACAATGACGTGTATCCACATAATTTGTTTGCTCCTGGACCAACGTTGCAAACTAGAGAAATGTACAAAATTTGGAGAGATTTTGTGCCTGCTGAACAAATGCATACTTTTGATAGAGGTGTTTACTTTTTCAGAGAAGTCATCCCAGGAAAACTAGCTGTGCTATCAATCAACACATTGTATTTCTTTAAAAGTAATCCATTGAATGATAATTGTGACAACAGAAAACAACCTGGTTACAAACTCTTCGAATGGTTAGCCGTCACTCTGAAAGAGTTGAGACATCGTAACATGAAGGTGTGGCTTACGGGTCACGTTCCTCCTATTCCAAAGAATTTACATTATTCTTGCTATGCAAAGATGAGTGTTTGGCAACATGAGTATAGAGATATTATTATAGGTTCCTTGTTTGGACACATGAACATCGATCATTTCATGCCGTTAGATTCTGTCAAAGCTTGGAGATCCATTCAAAACGGACTCGCTGTTGCCGGTCTTGAAGATGAAGCAAAACAACTCAATTTTGAAACTTATAACGAAGATGAGCAGGAACTAGCAGACGACGTTATTCAACTTTACCGTGAATTGGGACTTCTGAATGATGATGATAGCTATTCATTAGCGGAGCCTTCAACTAGATATCAGTCTGCTCCATTTGGTAAAGTGTCATATTTGGAAGAGATTAGAGATACTTTCTATTCCGATATCAAAGGAAAGACAAAAGCTGGACAATTTGGAGAACGTTATTCATTTGCTCACATATCATGTTCTGTAATCCCAACCTTTAACCCTGGATTCAGAGTCTGGGAATACAATCTGACTGGACTATTTGATACCCCAACCCCTCCTCAATCCCAATTTGAACCATGGAGCGTATTCTTTGAAAGAGTGAAATTAGAATTGGATGAATCGGATCAATTAGCTGAACTGCTCTCAACATACGACCTGGATGATCCAATACATAAAGAGTTCAAAACTTTAGGAAAAGACAAAACCATTCCACCTATAATGGACCCAAATATCCCTCTTGGACCAGCTTACGTTGCACAACAGTTTTCTCCTGAGAGATATGTGCAGTACTATATTGATTTGAGTAAGGCTCAAAAAGAGGCCGAGACCTCTGGATCGTGGGAGTTCCACTATGATGTACAGTACACTACAGATGACGAGATCTACAAAATGGACAGTTTACTAGTGAACGATTGGTTATCGCTAGCGAAGACGCTCAGCAAGGCTGGAAAGGTGAAATCCAAGACGAATCGTGATGGTGAAGATGATGCTGATGAAGAGATCGATACTGAAGGCGTTCATGCAGCAAAGATGATGTGGAAAGATTATGTTGATAGAGCATTCATAAAAACCGGATATCAGGATTTCCCATTTGCAAGGGATGAATAATCACTAGTGTATCTGATGAAACTCTTCAAAGTATATAGTATCAATTCTAAAAAGTGTGTATAACAGCAAATGAAAAGGTGTATAAAAGAGGCCTCTTAGCAGACCTAACATAAAAAAAGACTGAAGACGCTCTTCCCCTTTTTAATCGCTCCATCTCCTTTATTTGAAGCTCTATTAATTAACTGTTTTCTTTTTCAGTTAACAACCAGCCAAACATTGCTATCATTGCCTCATGGTACGTCTAATTCAAAGAGAGCCACCAGATGGCGTTTTCCTGGATGATTGGAAGATATACGACGATTTCGAACAGTTCCCACACGGGGAAGATACAGCGCACGACTTAGAAATGGACAATTACCCATCAGACGCTACCGATTCATTATTATTCCATGAATCCTTATTCAGTAAACTGTCTAGTGATATACATAATTTTGACAGAAAAGATGCCATTCTAGGTCTATTTATAGTTGTGTGTTTTAGTGTTCTGATGGCGGTATTTGCTTGTGCATTCATTATTGGATTCAAAGAATACCGTAATTACAAAGCCAGCGTTCATCAAGTAGACTTGGAGAAAAGAACAATATCAGATCAGCAGCTGCAACAGCAGCAGAAGCAACCGGCTACCAAGTACTTCAAAGATAATACTAGAAATCAAAACCAAGAGATGGAGAATGAACGAGACTTTTCTACTGACAACAAGTACTTCTCAACAGTTTCGCAACAGTTTGAGAGGGATCGAGATGTAATGAATTCAGAACCAACATCTGGTGTCATGGAAGTCAAGAGATTCAGATCATTCAAGAAATCAATGTCTAAAATAAACTTGTTCAAGAGAGTTGCCAAACCAAACCTCGATACTGAGATTGGCTCAGGGCATTTTTCGAATGATATCTTTGATTGTTGTGAAGATGAAGGAACGGGAAGCCAATTCTTTTGGGATCCACAAACCCATTTTTCTCCATTAGACGTTGTGAATTTGAACATTTCACCTCTATCTAAAACAATCAGTGTTCATGATGACACAAATGTTGTAACAGACATGGGAGGCAGTCAAGAGGTTACCAAATCAGACTCTAAATTGGACACCGCTTCACAGTCATCGTCTACTACATCCCATGGCAAACTAGGAAGCCACGAAAACAATAGTGACCTTGATAAGGGAGATTATCGGGGTAAGAATCCAGCTGCAAGATATACAATTGATCAGCAACTAAAATGGAATACAGACGTTGAATGGAAAGAACCCAAACTTGCCGTTGACTTGTTCTTTCCTAAAGCTCCCATCTTGAGTACTTCCACAATGATCGAGTATGAGAAGGAATTTACAGACATCAGACTGAATCTACTCAATTCTGACTTAGATCTAGTATCTTTACAAATTGAGATAGTACGTTTCATCTCCAATTCAGTGGGATTACAGAAATACAATAATGCTAGAATCTTTTTAATGTCTTACGGTATTCTTGTCGAACAATTGATTGAAACTGATTTCGTCTCCAAGTTCTACAGCTTATTACCCAAGATAATAGCTAGCTCATTAGTTGAAATATTGACAAAGTACTGTATCTTATCGTGGAAATTTCATTATTCGAAGCATACTAAGCTAGACCGGAAATTTCAGTTGTGGAAAGTTAAACCATACGTTCAACCTCAAGAAAAGATATATCATTTTATCCTAAGTTTGTTGCTGACAGGTGAGAAGACTCCGTTGCTTTCTGAAGTTTTAATTTTTTTCAGTACACCACCAACACAGCATAGTTTATATCAATTACTAAATTCTGATGAGGTTAAAAACTGTGATTGTGCATCGGCTTTACAAGTTGTCTCTTATCTCAAAGGCGAACTATACAAAGAACACCATGCTTGTTGCTTGAAAAAAGGATCTGATACATCGTCAGGAATCACCACCACTGGCAGATCTATCGAAAATTCAAGGACCAGAGATTTACCAGGATCGTTAGTTGGTCATAGTGCCGTACTTTCTACTTAGTTTATGTTCTTGATGCCAGAAAATTAAGATTAAATACACCGTATAAAAATCGAGCCCTATGCGAAAGAAAAGGGAAATGTAATTAAAGTATACCTGAAAACGATAAGCAAGTGCATGTAGTAGAGACAACACAATGATAGCGACATGAAACAGAAAAAAAAGCGTTAAAAACAAAAACGTAAATTATAGAGGTAGATAAGCAACAGCTACCTCATAGTCCATTTCTGAAATGGTCATAGTTGATAAGAGCTTGCATACAACCCCATTCAGTCAATTTATTACGTAACCACTTCAACTGGACAGGTTTAGTCAAATAATCATTACAACCAGCAGCTAAAGCATTCTGTTTATCTTCAGCAGAAGTACTAGCAGTTAAAGCAACAATAATGATTGGTGATCTGAATAGTTGTAAATCTAGCTTATCAGTCAATTGAACTTCAAATTGTTCATTCATTTGGGTTAAATTAGCAAAATTTCCAATACGATTCAACCGTTCCAGACGGCGAATTTCTTGTGTAACTTCAATTCCAGACATAACAGGTAGTTGAATATCCATAAAACATAAATGAAATCCACCTTCTTTCCACATCTCCAATGCTTCTTTTCCTGTAGATGCAATCTTGAAATGAACGTTACATGACTTCAAATGACGTGCCATAATCTTTTGATTCACCAAGTTATCCTCCACAACTAGCACGTTAATATTACCTAAAATCATGTTTATACCTGGCTTTGGCTTGTCGAGCTTACTGGATCTAGACTTTGAGTTCTTATTTGCTAACGAGACTCTTGACAGATCCGTTGTAATAGTGGATGCTGACGAATTTACTCTTGTAGCAGGAGCAGGGATAGAAGTGTTGGAGTTCACTGTTTCTATAGTAGATGCCCTACTCAAATCAGGCTTATTTTCGTCTGAAGGTTGATTCTTATGTTTTTCTTCTGTTTCCGCGATGTGATACAGACTTTCTGTCCCTGTTGCACTTCTCTTGTGATTAGGTCTCGTAAGGTCCGCACTACCTGGCGAGCTTATGTTCAGCAATGGATTGCCAGGTTGTGTTCCATTACTCTCGACAACAGAGCCAGACAAAGGAGATTTTGAATCACCTCTGTTTGCCTTTGGAAAGAGTATAACTGTCGAAGATCCAACAGTACTTTCAGAAGTCTTTCTGAAACTTGTGGTATCTCTAGGTGAAGGCAATCTTTGTTCGCCCAGTACTGCTACTTTACCAGGTAGTTGACCATTCGGGTTTTGGTATTGTGATAAATAGCTTGCTGGATTCAGTGAGTCTGGGAACACTGAATCTCTTGGTGTAGCAGAATTTCCGGACATTGGTCCATTGAAATAAGATGGGGTATTCTCACGTCTCACTCCTCTGCCAGCCCCATTTGGATTCAAAAGCTGATGCTGTGATGTAGATTTAGGTGGATTACTAGCAGAATAGTTTGGTTCATAGACGGCTGTTGGTGTCTCCACTATGAATGAATCTTGAATTTTCATACCCCCAGGGTAATATTGGTCCAATATCCTCCAGACTGATTGATCTGGTTGTAACACAACAGAATGTGTCATTAATCTTTTTTGTTGAGGAGAAGTGGTACTTTGAGATTCCGGATTCTGTTCAGATAGCCGGCTTAGATCATGATGAGATCTGGAAAGTAAAGTTGATTTGGAGCCTGAAATAGGAATTGGTGATACTGGAATGGAAGTACCAGTTTTAGTTTTCATTGCTGCTTGAATTGGTGTTGTTGATTTTGTTTGAGGAACTTGCTGTTGCATATTGGGAGGTATATGACTTTCATGTGGCGTATTTAATCCATTTCTCAGCCTACTTTGTTTAGGCAAAGAGCTCACACTAGCATTGGCAGATGTGGCAGTATTTGGTGAGAAATTGATTGCTGAAGATGGAGCAGAGTTAGAACCTTGAATTGGAAATACATCTTTACCACTTCCAACTGTTAACCCTTGAGTTAAATTACTGGATTGAGATGCAAGAGGGAAAGCAGGGTTCAATGGGGAAGAACTGTTTGGCAACTCAACTTTGATAATTAAATCAGATGGATCAAACTGTGAAGCTAGAGAGGTTGGAAACTTTTGCATGATGTAAGATTTTAAATCGTCAACAATATCTGAAGGACCCACTTGCAATGTGGTGGCTGTCTTTTCAGGTCTTTTGACCCAAACACGTCTCGTGGAGGGTATAGGGAGCTGTGGTGAAAGATAGTTGGCAGGAGATGACGCAGTGAAGCTGATATATGGCGATTGAGGTGGATACAGTTGAGAAGAAGGCATCAAAAATTGCTGAGGTTGTTGCTGTTGATAGTGCTGTTGTTGCTGCTGATGCTGCTGCTGCTGTTGTTGTTGTTCTTGCTGCTTATGTTGTTGTTGCTGTTGTTGTTGTTGCTGCTGTTGTTGGGGTTGTTGTGGGAACTTCTGCTGCAGATTCTGACTAGGAACAGCAGGTAATGGCCTTTGAATTGGGATCTGTGGCACATCTTGTGGCAGATATGGATGGTTCATTTCGGAAGAGACACCGCTTGAGAAAGATGTTTGCAAAGACTGCGGCATTGGCTGATTTCTGGAATTGGAGAGAAGATGATCTTGAGTGGGCAAGGCACTGTTTCTTTTTGGCATAGAGCTTTGAATATACATTTAGGTGGATAGATTAAAGACGTGGGGTAGATATAAGAAGAAGAAGTTGAATAGGAGGCATTTCAAGACAGAACTTTCCTCTTCAGATTCACACGTTATTCCTTTATTTGTATGTACACGACCACATGTTTATATGAGAACATTTTGACATTTAATAGCAGTATCACCTGGAAAGTTGTTCTGTGATGAGTATTCAAAGAGATATAGGATGTTAGCTGGCGCTAGATGCAGTTGTGGATGCATTGGTGTGCCTGTCAAGTTTACAAGGACTCTTGTCAACCTTTCAAGTGTGAAATCCCGAGCGAAATCACCCAAACCTCAACCTTTGATCAAACCTGAATTTGACGGAGATTACAGAAAGTACGAGCAACCAGTATTACGACCTACCGTGGACCAGAAGATCGTTGATAACGATGCCATAATATCCAAAGTCTTTGGACAATTGAATATCAAGCGGGATGTTGTTGAACTTAAGAAGTATATTGAGATTCCAATTTTCACTCCAAAGGAAGATGTTCCACTGCCTCCAATCATTCCTAGAAGACCCTTCAAATTCGACCCAAAGGATTATCAGGTTACTAAAAAAGAGCTAGAACAGAAACCAAAGTATTGGCCGGACTCAAAAATACTACCAATAATATCAGATACGCCCATGGTTTCGAGTTATAAAGATTTGAAAGGTGTCAATAAAGAGCTATACATGCTTGGAGCCCAATTTGGTATATTGAAGAATAAGCAGATACATCGATCAGAATTCTTCGCATTACAATTCTTTCCAAAAGAACATTTCATTTCAAAGATAAGGAAATCGAGACCTGGTATCATGCAAATGACATCGAATCAACATATGTTGAATACCCTCAACGTTAAACCTATCAAAAGTAATTATTCTAATGTTAACTTCTATCCTTTCAAGTTAGCTGTACATCGATCCCAGTACATGAAACTAGTACGCAAGACATTTTTCAATATCTTTATCAACGACTCACAACTAATCGCTGAAAGAGATGGATTATACAAGTTTCAACTAGAGAGATACCCAGTAACATCTGAAGAGATTACCAAATTTAAGCTTGAACTACAACTAGCTTTGAATAAAGTGAAGAGAATGGACTCCAAGAAGTTGAAACGAGATGCAGAGAGTGACAACAAACGGATTCCTTGGAAAGCCGTTTGGCAGCATTGCGATAAGTTCAACATACCTAGAATTGAAAAGTAATTTTATTTATATACAAGTATTTAATACACAATGACAAGTTTTTACGACCTACCAACAAACTTTTAATTTTCAGTCACAGCTGACTCCAAGAAGGCCATTCAGTTTCGTAGCACCATCCATTATCAACATCATCTTTGTAATACTTGAAAGCATGTAAATACATACACTCAGCTTTCAAATCTGGCAACTTGAATAAAGGACTAGAGCACAATTCACATATTTCCCCTGATAACAATTGATCCCTTCTATTATCTGCTTTTTTCTCTAAATGACTGAAATTCTCACGTTGAGTCAAATCCATCTCACCTCCTTTGGCTAGCAATCCTTTCATGTTATCGTTATATAACGGATCGTTTACTATTGGATGTCCCAAATCACGTAGATGTATTCTTATTTGATGAGTTCTACCAGTGACAGGCATGCACTTCACAACACTAACATTCAAACTCGAATCGTAAGCAACTCTTTCGAAAATTGTCAATGCTGTCTTTCTAGTTATACCACTCTCAAATCTCCGTTTGGTATCTAAAATAACAATATCTTCAGAGCATTCAGTTACACCAGTAGGAAATTCTCCATCAACTCTTGCCAAATACTCTTTCTTGACAAGTTTCCCCTTGATCTCCTCCTGAAAATCAGCTGCACTTTTAGGGTTCTTACAAATAAGAGTCACCCCACTAGTCAACTTATCTAATCGATGACAAGGATACAGCTCTTGAATTCCCTTTTCAAATTTCAAGATCTCTGTAACACTATTGTAGAAATAACTAGGAGCAGGATGGATGGGTATACCAGAAGGTTTGTTTATCACAATCAATACGTCATCTTCATAAATGATCTCAATCTTGGAATCAACTATAGGTCTTTCATGAACATGCTTTGTATGAACAATAATATCACCAGGTATCAATGGTTGAACCAACAACGCCTCTTCACCTTTTAATTCCAAAGCATCACTGTTTGGTCTCCTTATCAACCATAGTTTATGCTCTTTGATCTTTTTAAGATAGTATGATTCACTAAATTCTCGAAATTCTTGGGTGAATACTTGTAGTAGTGTTTTATTCAACCATCTGCCTTTGACTGTGGTTTGAAGGGTATGATAGTACGGAAGGACACACCTCAGCCCGTTTTTGAAGACATATGTGGGCGTAGTCATTGAATATATGGCAAAAAGAACAGTTTCAAAAGGTTTATATGTAGCTGTAGATGATTCAATTATAACACTAGATTTTTTATTGTACGTTTTTGAAAAATTTCATGCGAGATATGTCATGCAAGAGATAATATAATAAAAAGTTAGATAAAGATATGCAAAATAGTGAAATACAAATATAGAATATATAAAGTTACTTCAATGATCAATCCACCTTCAGGTCAAGTTTGTCGGAATATATCCCCAACACGTACGCCATTCTAATAACAACTAAATCCACAGCCATATTGATACTATCACGAGCCAAAGCCATCTTGGATCCATCAACTTCATGCCAATTGATAGCAACTTCAGCAACGGGAACATTCAAACGTATAGCCAAAATCAAAACTTCAACATCAAAGATCCATCTTTCAGTATGAACTTTCCCAAAGATCAACCTACATGCACTTTTATTAAACAACTTGAAACCACATTGAGTATCTTTGATGTTTCTAATTCCAAAGACATACACCAATGAATGCAAACCATACATCAAAAAATTACGAATGAATGATCTTTTCACAACAGCATCAGTATTAACCATGTGAGCTCTAGATCCAATTGCAACGGCAGGAGTATCTTCATAATTGTCACCATCCAGTTTTTTAATACTAGTTAATAATTTTTCAACATCAGAGAAAGATGAAGCCCCATCAGCATCTGCAAAAATCATATATTTACCTCTTGCATGTTGCATCCCATGAGCAACAGCTCCACCTTTACCTCTATTTTTCACTAGTTTCACAACACGAAGTTGTCCTGGTTTCAATTTAAACTCATCAGTAGCCAATTTTATGGCAAATTCAGCAGTATCGTCTTTTGAACCATCATCAACAATCAATATTTCATAACTTTTTTTCGTACTGTTACCATATTTTGTATTCAAATGTGAGATCGCATCACGTAACATGGGTCCTAACCTATTCACCTCATTATAACATGGAATCACAACTGACAATTCAATCCCATCACAAGCTGGAGAATTCCTCGATGGTAAATCGTACAGTTTCTGTGTTCCATCGTTGGTCAAATATTTCAGTTCTGAAGTGAATGGCTTTCTAGGTGTATGAGAAAATGCATAAATGATGGCATAGAACTGATAAGACACTCTGTTAGTATTATAAAAAATGAATTTATTTTAGAAGATTGCAATTGTACTACGTACGACTATGAGTCCCAGCACAGCAAGAGACAAAGTATAGTATACCACCGACAGTAACATTCTATTATGCGGTATCTCTATACAACAATAACTTATCTCCAAGTACCAACAAAGACAAGAATCTTGATGAATCAACTGTACTAAGTGTACAAACAGCCCGAAACCATCAACGTGGTGAATTCGACGCTTCTTGAAAAATAAGCAATTTCGACGCGTCGATTATTATTATTATTACTATTATATTGCAAAAATGGACTATTATACATACACAAGCATTACAAACAAACAACAGGAGGTAGTAAAACACAATGAAGAAAAGAAACGTAGATATATAACTAATACTGAACACTCAATTGTCTCGTTATAATCCGTCCATTATCCAGGAAACTTTGAACTAAATCGATATAGTACAAGGGATCATCACTAACATATTTCATACTTTTCAGTAATTCTAAAGTATTCATCTCTAATTCCAATTCATATTTGGCTACTTTATTTTCTTTAACTTTTGTCAAATCAATCTTAGTAAAAGTTGGTAAATGATTGAAACTTATTCTTTCCTTTTCTCTTTCCAAACTCACTTTTTTCTTGAAAGTTTCAAAACCTGCATCGTTTAATTCGTAAGGTAATTCCAAAGACATTGATAATCTTAAATCAAATAAAGTATTGGGTAAATAAATTATCAAATCTGCTATTCTTTGCTTTTGAATACTAAACATTTTTCTCTTAGTTTTAACATCAACAGATACACGTCCAGTAATTGGTTTATCGTTTCTCTTTTTTTCACTAGCAATTAAATCAATTAAATGTGAATTTTCAACAACAAACTTATTTCCTCCACTATTACTTCTCTTTCCATAATTTTCACTTGATATTTTGGTAAGGTATGTTTTTATATCATTGAATTTACTCAATGGAATTCCACTTTTGAAATAACATTCATTATGAAAGAAATCAACACTAACAACAGCTTCAGTATTAATAGGTAAAACCAATCTACGATCTTTAACTTTATCCCAAATATTTCCAACTTTCAATTCCACTTCAACATATTCTTCAACATTTTCTATATCTAAATAATCTTGTTTTAAACCTTCAATATTTGCCCATATCCATTCTGTAATCACTTTATTAAAATCATTTCTTGGAACAGCCCCTGTGATACTAGGAACAGCCATTTTTGTAGTTTCAGATGTAGAAGAATATGGATTCCCCACATCGAAACCTGCACCACCTTGATGACGATGTTGCATATTTCCTTTACCTGCTTTAGCAGTTGGAATATAATCTTTAGCCCAAGTAGGTTTAGCACTATATCTTTTAGGTTTGCCAGAATCGTCACCATCAGTATTAGTGTTAGTATTATTACCATTCAATGAAACACCTTCAAGTTGACTATTTTCTTTATCTTCATCCTGACGTTTCAATTCCTCCAATTCTTTAATTTCATCATGAATTGCACTTGCACTTGCACTTGCACTAGCACCACCACTACCACCAACACCACTACCAATACTACCTGTCAATGAAGACATTGAAGGAGATGTTTTTTTCAATGGTGGTCGAGGAACCATTGGTTCAACAAATGTATTTCTCATCATTGTGACAGGACTAGCCAAATTTGAACCCAATTCAACACTACTGGCATTAGAAGCCCGACGAGTTAAATTAGGAGTTGTTGTTTTATTACCATCAATTGAAATATCATCATCGTTAGTCAGATTAGTTATACTATTGCGTTTTCTAATATCTGACATGGAAGTTGTTACACTAGGTGACATTTGAACATCATTACCAATATCATTATTCATAAGGTTATGAATTGATAATCTAGGTTGAGAATTAGATCTTGAAGGTGTTGGACCAGATTGAAGTTTAGGTATTGGTAAAGGAGTCAATGGTTGTTCAACAGAAACCGCAGAACCATCATGGCTCGTTTTTTCATCATCATCGTTCTTCGATATTAGGTTTCGTAAATCCATACTTATGTGTGTTGTCTGTATAGTATCACGTTCCAACAAGTTATCTAGCTGTGTATATATACATATCTTAACTTAACTATATATTAGTCAACAATCCATTAAAGTAATAAAAGTTGATAAATTTTCGACGTTGCGTCGATCGACGTCACACTTGAGAGCCACACAGCCGCACAGCAAGATAAAAAGACGTTATTTGAATTATTAGTATCATGACATGTATATCTATTTATTATTAGACACACTCTATTTATTGGTTTTCCATCTATATTGTAACTTAAGTAGAGACTTACACTGAATATCCAACAATGCCCGAGGATCAAAGCAAATTACATAAATCTGGAGCATCAGGTATTTTCCATAAGCTCACACATCATCTACCTATTCATCACTCGGAGCAAGATAACCCACATAATCATAATCATAGTCATAGTCATAGTCATCAACATCATAATTATGATGGTCACCCACATCCATATCGTATTCGTGTCACTGACACTCCATTCAATAACAAAACATTAAATAAACCAATGGAGATTGAGCCGGTTTCAATGCCATTGGGCACTTCTGCCAAGCCGGATCCAAACTTACAACAAGCAGCGAACTTGATAGCTGATCCGAAACCACCTATAATTCAAGATAAAGAACCCATTTTATCAGCAAATAATACAAATA
Organism: Ogataea arabinofermentans; assembly: GCA_001661425.1. NCBI lineage: Eukaryota > Fungi > Ascomycota > Pichiomycetes > Pichiales > Pichiaceae > Ogataea > Ogataea arabinofermentans. The sequence goes on from KV453856.1 coordinate 118,613, forward strand.
TAAATACAAATACAAATAATGTTCCGAGTCTACCTACACCTATCAAATCAGTGAATGAATACCTACCTCCACAATTCCAAACGGATGTTAAATTCGAATCTAAGTATCAATTCACTATAACTTCGGAAGATACAGTTGGATCAGGAGGTGCTTCCAAAATTAAAAAATTACAACTACGAACCGCACAACAACAGCAGCAGCAACAACAACAACAATATTATGCAATTAAGAAATTTGTACTTTTCAAAAATGAATCACCTGAATCTTATTATCGTCGTGTTTTTGAAGAATATATAATTACTAAAAATTTAACAAATTATAAACATATCGTACACTGTCATGAACTTTTAAATATACCTTCCGGATGGGGAATAATTATGGATTTTTATCCATGTGATTTATTATCTATAATAAGGAAACCAAATTGGTGTCATGATGTACCAATATTTGAAAAAATGTGTTATTTTAAACAAATTTGTTTTGGTTTGAAATTTTTACATGAATCAGATATAGTTCATAGAGATTTGAAACCAGCTAATGTATTAGTTACTTCTGAAGGGATTTTAAAATTGACTGATTTTGGATGTTCTGATTTCGGTCATTTAATACCTGGTAATTTTGATAGTGATATTGCTATGGAAACAAATGTTGTATTGGGTACACCTCCATATAGACCTCCTGAATGTATTCAAGGTAGGCAATGGGATGGTTTCAAATTCGATTATTGGAGTTTAGGTGTGATTTTATTTGTGTTAGTATGGGGAAGAATTCCATTTGGAGAATGTGATGTTAAAGATGGGAATTATAGAGAATATTGTACTGATCATCATAGATATATTACGATGAATCCAAATTTAAGAAACAAGACTAAAAATGGTGATGTTGCAGGTACTCATTTAGATAGATTCAATAGTAAATTTGCAAGAAATTTCCCAAATGGTGATATAGTTAGAATTTTTTGGAAATTATGTGATCCTGATCCATTTTGGAGAATGGGATTAAGAGATTTATTTGAAGAAAAATATTTCCAAAAATTGGAGATGTGCGTTGATGAAACTAAAGATGAATTGAACTTTATTAAGCATTGTGGTGACTCGGGGGTAAGCAGTAGTGCTAATCAAAGTCATTCTCAAGTAGCATCACTTTTATCGTCTAGTACAGGGAATATTAAGAGTATGGTTGATTCATACGTTGGTGATAGTGTCCATTCACATGATGAAGTGGTTAAAGAGCAAGAATTGAAGCATGATCATGAAAGAAGTCGATCAAGTACTATTTCAGTTGGAAGTATGATGCATGAAAGAGAAAGGGAGCATCCTTCAAAGAAATCATTGAATCCATTAGATGAGTATATAGAGGACGAGAACGAAGACGAGGAGGATGGATCATTCAAGGATGCTGTTGAGGATCTTACCATTGAAGATAAACCAGATAAGTCAGTATATGAAGGATTTTTACCATTGACTGCAGATCAAGAATTACAAACAGAGAGAAAGAATCTATCACGTGGAGTTAATATGAGTGAAGAGATCAGAGCTAAATATATGGTTAAAGAGAATAGTAGTTGTAGTTTCAACGTGGAGAAACAGGAAGGAGAAAGGGCTTTTAAGGAACATGATATGAAGGATAAACATGAAAAATTAGGGTTTGTTTATTTCAATGGAGATATCATTGGATATGAATTTTGTGATAGTGAATTAAATCAGTTGGAAAGACCTAAATCACCACCGTCAAGTATGGAAACTTTACATATGACGTATAGGAATGCTAGTGAATGGAGTAAAAAATATATGGTTATCCCAATTGATGATATTGATAAGAGTGCCAGATGTTACAAAGCACATCATAATCATGGAATTCATATGTGAAGAGTCAAGATAAGTCGATAGTCGTATTGCCTAATTCGGTAATTCTGTAGCCGCGCCGCGCAAACTTTTCAGTTGACTCACCAACAGCACTTTCATTAGTTGATTTTTCACTATTCACCAGGATGAAAGAAATGTATATAATCTTCATAAGTATATCAATATAACAATCAAGCAATGTTATCTCAAATTCGTAAATTTTCAACAACTTCATTGAAGTATAATAAATCAAGATTTGTTCCAACTGAAGGAACATATCCTCAAGGTTATAAAGTTGGTGCTATATCAACACAAGTTAAGAAAAACAATACCTTGGATTTATCATTATTAACATCATCAATTCCAGCATCTGCTGCTGCTGTATTTACAACAAACAAATTCAAAGCTGCTCCTGTTATTGCATCTAAAGATGTACTTTCCAAAACTAAAGGTAATGGAATCAATGCTATAGTTGTTAATTCTGGATGTGCTAATGCAGTTACTGGTCAAGGAGGTTTATCAGATGCTTATTCAATGATTGAAACTACAGATTCATTATTCGGTGCTGTTGAAAACCCATCAACTTTAGTTATGTCAACTGGTGTCATTGGTCAAAGATTACAAATGTCCAAGATTTTACCTGGTATTTCAAAATTATCAACACAATTAGGATCAGATCATGAAGCTTGGTTGAATTGTGCTAAAGGTATCATGACAACAGATACTTTCCCTAAATTGGTTTCCAAACAATTTGTTTTATCAGATGGTATAACTTATAAATTAGCAGGTTTAGCAAAAGGTGCTGGAATGATATGTCCAAATATGGCAACATTACTTGGATTTTTCGTTACTGATGCTAAGATTGAACCATCAACATTATCTAAAATATTACAACATGCTGTTGATAGATCATTCAATTGTATTTCAGTTGATGGAGATATGTCAACAAATGATACAATTACAGCATTAGCTAATGGTGCAGCAGCATCAAAGCAATCAACAACAATTACAGAAACTCATCCAGATTTCATTAAGATTCAATATGAGATAACTCAATTTGCCAAACAATTAGCACAATTGGTTGTTAGAGATGGTGAAGGAGCTACAAAATTCATAACTATAAAAGTTAAAAATGCATTAAATTTCAAAGATGCTAAAAAAGTAGCTAGTACAATTGCTAATTCATCATTATTTAAAACTGCAATGTATGGTGAAGATGCAAATTGGGGTCGTATATTATGTGCGGTTGGATATTCTGATGTTGAAGTGAATACATCTAAAACAAATGTATCATTTGTACCAGTTGATGGAAGTGCGAGATTGAATTTATTAGTTAATGGAGAACCAGAATTAGTTGATGAAGATAGAGCAAGTGAAATATTAAAAGGAGAAGAATTGATTATTGAAGTTGATCTCGGGATGAAATTAGAAACATCCGATATCAAAGCCGAAGCCGAGGATAATGAACATAAAGGTGAATGTGAATTCTGGACATGCGATTTAAGTCATGAATATGTTACAATTAATGGAGATTACAGATCATAATCCGGGAATGACTGATTGACATATATTATTAATATATATATATAGATCTAGAAAGTGATAGAACCCTGTAGATAATATGTCATCAATGTAACAGCCATATGAGATCTAGTCCCTGTAAATGCATCAATTCATTACTAATTCGCCGCGTTGCCATTGTTCAAACTGTTAAAACAACTGAAAAGTCCTCGGCTCAACTCACGTGCCATCACGTCACGTGTATGTAATTGATATTAGTATATATAGACACCATGATATCCTGATATCCTGATATCCTGATAGTTTCATCATAGTATTACTAGTGGTATCATCATCATCAACTAATAACTAATACAATGTCTAAATTCTACACTTTCTCTCCAATAGATAACAAAGGTAAACCTTTCCCATTTGAATCATTAAAAGGTCAAGTTGTTTTAATTGTTAATACTGCTTCAAAATGTGGTTTCACTAAACAATATGAAGAATTAGAAGAATTATATAATAAATATAAAGATCAAGGATTTACAGTTATAGCTTTCCCATGTAATCAATTCGGTCATCAAGAACCAGGTACTGAAGAACAAATTGTTGAATTCTGTTCATTGAATTATGGTGTTAAATTCCCAATCATGAAAAAAATTGATGTTAATGGTAGTGATACTCATGAACTATATCAATGGTTAAAGAATGAAAAAGCTGGTTTATTAGGTTTCAAGGGTATTAAATGGAATTTCGAAAAATTCTTAATTGGTAAAGATGGTCAAGTTATTGAAAGATATTCTTCAATTAAGACTCCATCAAAGATTGCTCCTGATATTGAAGCTGCTTTAAAAGCTTAAGCTTAATTTACGTATCTTAATTTAATTCGAATTTTATTTTTTACATATTTTACCTTTATATGAAATAAAACACACTAATACTTTAATTTATATGTAATTTATATGTAATTTATTCAGGTTTACTTAATAAATGACCCATTCTTTCAATTTTTGTTCTTAAATAACCTTCAACTTCAACACTTCGAACACCACCATTTGCTTCCAACCATGCTTTGGGCACCATTGGAACTCTTTCAACAACTTCAACTAATCGATCTTTACCTTCAACAGCAATAATTTTATCAGGATTATTAGTTAATAATCTAACTTTACTAATACCAAGATCAACTAATATAGCAGTTGCTAAACTAAAACTTCTTTTATCAGCAGGATGTCTTAATAATAAATTTGCTTGTACTGTATCTGCACCTAAATCTTGTAAATTATAAGCTTTTAATTTTTCACCTAATCCAATACCTCTACCTTCTTGTCTTAAATAAACTATAACACCATGACCTTGTAAACCCATCAATCTACCAGCTTCATCGAATTGTTCACCACAATCACAACGTGCAGACCATGCTGTTTCACCAGTATAACATTCAGAATGAATACGAACTAAAGTTTCATCATTCCAAATAGAAGCAGGTTTCAAATTAGAATCATTATCATCCGTATCATCATCCACCGTATCATTAGTAATATTACCATTTTCATCAAATTGTAATTTTAAACCTAATTTTGAATCAATATCAGCTATACGACGTCCAGGACATAATCTACCAACATATGCACCTCTAGTCATTCTATCACTTTGAGATTCACCTAATCTTTTATGAAATAATGATTTCGATCTAATATCTTCACCGAAAACAATAGCTAAATGTTCTTTATCATCTACATTATTTGTATATAAATGTAAAAAAATTTCAACACCATTTGTAGTTGGTATTCTTGCCCTTGCAGTACATTTAACTATTGGTAAAGTATCTGATGTTAATAATGCTCTTTTAGCAGAATCATCAGAAGTAGTACTTGTTGTTGGTGGTGGCAAACTATTTAAAGCATTTGATGGTGAAAGAGTTGGAGATATTATTGGCATCGTTGCATATAAATCATCCAACCCATCATCATAGATACTATCGGATAGTATATTAGCAGTACTCATATTATATAATGCATGAACTAGTGGTAAACTATAAGAATATAGATAGTATGATAAAGTAATAATATATATAAAGACGAGAGAGAGAGAAATTGAGTGAAAAATAAGTTTAAGTGGGGAGAAGACCGGATTGGGAATTGTGAAGCGATGACTGGATTTATCATTTAACAGTGTTTCCATGTTATTTGGTGGTTGATTTGTTAATAATACTACTTGATAACTATCCATATCATGCCTGTTAACGATCATCGTACTAAATTCATCATTGCTGGCTCACTTTTGTTGGCTGGTGCAGCCATTTATATTCAATCTTCTAAAACACCTTTTATTAAACCAAAGCAAGTTATTTATCCACCTTCTTCAACTATTAAAAATAGAATCTTTTTAAGTATTAGAGAACCACAAGAATTGGATTCAATTAAAAGTTTAAAACAACCATTATTAATGAATTTTATATTTAGAGGAGATTTAGCAAGTGATAAATTAACTTCAAATTTACAAAAAATAGTTGGATTCGATATGGATGAAAATAAATTAATTAATCTTGTTGATATTGAATCTGATGAATTACCAAATAGAGATTTATTAATGGAATATGGAGTTACTAAGATTCCAACGGTTGTATTATTAGTTAATCAATTGAAAAGAGGTGAATATATAGATGAAAAATTAATTGAATCTAAAGGTGAAATAGATCCAAATTATGATGAATTGAAAAATTGGGTTGAATCCCATTCTGCTAATAAATAATTTTAGATAGTTATAAATTAAGGTTGCCATATTTGAACTATACAATCGTAAAAACTACATGTTCCAATGAATTTATCATTCCAATCTCCACCATAACACATACTTTCATGATCACCTTTAAAATATTTATCAACTTTAACTTCATCACCACTATAATCTAATATTCTTGCACCATCATACATATTACAACTTAAAACTTTATCATGATTTGGATTTTCAATTAATTTCCAAACACCTCCACCTAATTGTAATTTTTGTATTATTTTAGGAGGTAAACCAGGTATTAAATCTTGATTTAAACCAACTCTTAAATCCAATATACTTAATGAATCATCATATGATCCACACCATAATCCATATCCATTATTCAAAAATTTACCAATACCTTTATTTGAACCTTTACTAGTTAATATACTAACTATACCAGCATCATGAATTCTATTAGTTTGAAAGATCTCATTTTGACAACGTAAATCATGTCCAATTAATTTCCTATCATCACCACCACTAAAAACAACATTTTCTAAACCACCAATACATCCAAAAGTACCATACCAACATTCCAAATCATGTTCTGTATCAAATACATTTATTGATTTATCACCATTACTTAGATTCAATGTTCCTATTTGTCCATTTGTTCCTGTGAATGTTAACAATCCATTAATAACAGTACTGAATTCAATCGATGTGATTAAAACTTCCCCATCATCTTGATCAAATACATTAATATTATCAATAAGTTCAATATCATAATCATCTAAACCAATTTTCCAAATTGTGATAATACCAATTGAATTACAAGTGATGAATTTCAAATCATCAAAAGGATCAAATTTTAAATCTAATATAGCACCATCATTAAGTATCTTTGTATGTAACTTCATGAATTTAGATTCATTAAATTTCCAAATTTCAATTGATCCAGTTCTCGTATTTGTATCTTTGTTTAAATCATAAGTACCTAAAAGAACCACATTAATATCACTTGGTAGGAAACGTAATGAACAAGGAGGTTTCTCTGTTTTGAACAGATCTAATCGTTTCAAATCATCAGTCATACTACCTTACCCTGTACTACCCTGTACTATACTATGCTATACTATACTATACTATACTATACTATACTACTGCTAATAAAATGAAAAAACATGAAAATACCACTTACACTAACACACCCGTGCACCTCTAACCAGTTACGTGTCTTCAAATCAATCAAAACAAACATTTAACAACAACAACAACAACACTCCATTCTTTTCTTGATCGTAAACAACATCAAACTATCACATCATGAATGAAAGTACATTAAAGACATACAAAGACGCATTCAATTTATTTGATAAGAAAAACAACGATGCTATTCCAATCACGAATCTAGGTGATTTATTACGCAGTATAGGTCAAAATCCAACATTATCAGAACTACAACAATTAACAAGCACTTCGAACAAAACAACATTATCATTTGATGATTTTGTAGAGGTTGCAAATAGGGAAAATGGGTTCAAATCAATTGGTGTTCCTGAAGATTACATTAAGGCATTTCAAGTATTTGATAAAAATTTAACTGGTTTTATTGGTGTTGGTGAATTAAAATACATTCTAACTAATGTTGGTGAGAAATTAAGTGATGATGAATGTGAAGAATTGTTAAAAGGTGTTAGTGCTACTGATGATGGGAATGTTGACTATGTTGAATTTGTCAAGAGTATCCTAGCACAATAATTACCTAACCTATACTCTTATATACCTTATACCTTGAATTACTATTATTATTATTATAAAGCGTACAGTTTAAGCGTAGCGTAACATTCATTAATTATATACATACATACATCCAGACAAGTTATGTTAAAATTGGTAAGAAATTAGCAATTATCATCATCGGTATACCGAAAACATCTCTTTTTAAAGTCCAAATACAACTAGTTCTAATACTTTCACCATTTGGAGTTAATAAAGTACATTCAGTCATAGTAGCACCTCTAAAATCACCAAATGCAATCTTACTAAACAATTTAAAATATTCAACACATGATTTATCATCCATTATTTCAACTGCAAATGTTGATTTTTCCAATAGTTGTTTTTTACACCATCCTGTCAATATACAAAATTCATCTCCAACATATGCTATTTGTGATGTTCTTCTCCACACTAATGTTGGTGTTCCTGATATTTTAATATAATTGTCATATTCCAATAACGTTCTTTGGAAACATTGTTCTGCGAAAATCATATCGTCTGAAGTTAAATGAATCATACCTGCTATAAAACTAGGTCTATATTCAGACATACTTTTAGACATACTAACTAAATATGATTTATTGAATCTTGAACGTAAATATAGATTTAAATCATGATATGGTTTAACATATGAAAATGGTTTTTTTATTTTAGAATATATTTCACTTGGTATTTGGAAATGTAATCCACATGGTGTTGGTGTTGATGTTGGTGTTAATTTATTATTATTTGTTGTTGTTGTATTTGTTTTAATAGTAGGTACAGATGATAACGTATCATTATTATGATCTAAATAATTAGTATCATTTCCATTTTCATCATTTATTATACCAATACTAAAAGAAATTGCTGATTTTTTATTACGTTCATGAAATTGTAATGGATTTTGATTTCTAAATAAACTAATCAATTTAACAACTTCAGGAAATGTAAAAGTTTTAATTGATAATAAATCAGGTGTTTTCATTGATCCTATGAAATATTGATTTGTTGATGAATCACATTTAGGTGCCATTGAATATAAATCATCAAAATTTAAATTGATGTTGTTATTATTTCTTGATTCTTGTGGAGATGGTGATACAAATTGATTTACATTATTGTTATTTGGAGTGTATAATTGTTGTTGATTTTGATACATTAATGGTTGATAATTCAAATATTCAATTGTATCTTCTGAATTACTATTACTTACAGCAGGTGATAAAAACTGTTGTTGTTGTTGAGTATTCATATGATTTAAATTAATACCATTTGAATTATCAGGACTTAAGAAATCCTGTTGAATGATTGAACCTAATATTGAATATTCTAAATCTGCAGCAGATGATAAGAATTGTTTACCATTGCCATTGCCATTGCCATTGCCATTTGAATTGATTTGAGGAGAATCAGAAGTGATTGGAACAGGAACAGTATCAGATAAATAATTTGAATTTGAATTTGAATTAGGAGGCATAGGAATTGATTGATTATAAGTAGGTGAAGTGTTGGCAGTCTCTAAATCAAGTAAATACTTCTTAGTTTTCCTTGGAGCATCAGTACAAGTATCAGATAAATGTCTAGTTATACAACGACGACAAGGTCTTGAATCATCACAAGTCATATGAGCTTTCCTGCAATGATTACAAGCTCTAGATACTTTCTTAGTAACCAATCTCCTTCTATGTTTGCGTTTATTTGAAGAATCTGAATCTATACTTGGAGATAACGACATGGTGATGATACTTGTGGTACTATAAACTATGTAATACCAATACTGTTATACTGTAATACTGTTATACTGTTATATTGAATACTAATAAAATACCTGATTACATAATCAATGACATCATCAAATTTTTTCTTTTTTTTCTTTTCTTTTAAACAAGTAAATTTGATTTGTTTAAGTTGTCCATTTAACTGATTGATGTTACTGTGTGTTCCCCCTTTTTCTTTATTATCCACTTCAACTACTTATATAATCCCACCATGTCTTCCTCTATTACTGAATTATTGAATCAGCTGACCATCACTGAATCTTCTTTAGTCCCTGAATCCAAATTATCAACTGAAGAATTAGCTTTAAAATCTCAATGGGAAACTTTAACTCCTGAAAGATTACAAGAATCTTTAAATTCTTTAAATGATTCTTTAAGAACTAAGACTTATATTGTTGGTAATAAACCAACAATTACAGATATTACTGTTTTTAAAGCTGTTTTCGAATTAGCTTGTAAAATTACATCATTTGAAGATATTGCTAAATCAAGACATATTTTACGTTGGATTGATTTAATTCAAAATACTTTAATTACAAATTTACAAAATGATGATAAATTAAAAATTAATTTTGAATTAGAATTACCAAAAGAAATTAAAGAAAAAAAAAAGAAAGAAGAAGCTAAAAAAGATGATTTAAATAAAAAAATTGAAATTAAAAAACAACAAAATGTTGCTAAAAAGGAAGAATCAATTAAAAAAGCTAATTCTAAACCAATGGATGAAGAATCTTTAAGATTAGCTAAAGAAGCAAAAGAACAAAAAAAATTAGCTAAAGCTAAAGCAAAAGCTGAATCTGATGCTAAATTAGCACAATCTCAACAACCTCCAAATCCATCAATGATTGATTTCCGTGTTGGTTTTATTGAAAAGGCAATTAAACATCCAGATGCTGATAGTTTATATGTTAGTACCATTCAAATGGGTGATTCTGAAGGACCAAGAACTGTTTGTTCAGGATTAGTTAAACATTTCGAATTACAAGAAATGCAAGAAAGATACGTTATTGTAATTGCTAATTTGAAACCAGTTACAATGAGAGGTATTAAATCATCAGCTATGGTTTTATGTGCATCTAATGCAGAAGACAAGGTTGAATTTGTTAATCCTCCAATTGGTTCTAAACCAGGTGATAAAATTTTCTTTGAAGGTTATGATGGTGAACCTGAAAAAGTTTTAAATCCAAAAAAGAAAATTTGGGAAACTTGTCAACCTAATTTCTCAACTAATGAATCATTTGAAGTTATTTATAAACAAGAAGGTAAACCTGATGCTAAATTGATTAATAAAGATGGTCAATTATGTAAAAATTCAACAATTGTTAATGCATCTGTTCGTTAAGTACATTTATATAGTAATCAGTTAGTTAATATGAGTGATCGCGGTAGTAAAATTTAAAGTAATTTTGTACTGTACTACACTATACTACACTATACTACTCTTATACTACTCTTATACTACACTACACTAGTATAGCACAGTACATCACATCATGAAGTTATTATCACAATCAATTCAAAAAGATAGTTCAGGTAAAATAACTCTGGAAACAACAGATATAGAAGACATATACACAACACATCAATTATTAAACCCGAATGATGAAATATCATTATTAACAGTTAGAAACATAAAACCAACATTAACATCAACTACAACCATACGTAAGACTATACACCTTGACTTAGTCATTGAGTCAATCGATTATGAAGTTGATGAGAACACATTACGTTTGAAATGTCGTACTATAAAACAACATAATGATGTTCCTTTAAATTCATATCATACAGCCATCATAACAGTTAATTGTAAATTCACAATATGGAAGCAAATATGGGATGATTTCAACTTGAATTTAATCAATGAATCATGCGATGTGATGAATAAAGCGGAATTGGGTGCTGTGGTATTAGAGGAAGGTGTAGCTCATATTTGTCTAATTACTAATACCGTGACTGTTTTGAAAAATAAGATTGAAAAAAGCATACCTAAAAAGCAAAGAAATAATAACAATCACGACTTGGCAATGACTAAGTTCTTGCAAATGGTTAGTGATTCAACTGTGAGAAATTTAGATTTGAGTAAGTTGAAAAGTGTGCTTGTTGTTGGACCTGGCACTATTAGTTCTAAATTAATTCAAGTTATATTTAATAATGCCATAAAGGAAAACAATAAAGAATTGTTAAGCCATAAGAGTAAATTTGTTATTGGACATTCAAGTACTGGATATTTACAAGGATTGGAAGAAGCAATGAAAGATCCAAATATAATTAAATTATTAAACGATTCAAAATATTCTAAAAATGTAATTGTATTTGATTTATTCACCAAGATGTTGAATTTAGATGATGGTAAAGCATGGTATGGTGATAATGAATGTTTTAAAGCATGTCAAATAAAAGGAAGTGTGAAATATTTGTTAATTACAGACACGTTGTTAAAATCCACAGATTTAAATAAAAGGAAGAAATATACTGATTTAATTGAATTAGTTAAAGAAGGTGGTGGTGAAACTATTGTATTTTCAACATTGCATGATTCAGGTGAACAATTGAATCAATTAACAGGTATAGCAGTCATATTGAATTATCCATTACCTGATTTAGATGAATCGGATGATGATGATGATGAACTAGAGTAGTTTCCGTATGGTATCAACATACCAAAGATCCCCACCTCGTATATAAGTATATAAATCTTGAGTCAATCCGAAAACAATGCCCAATCGACCACCTTTTTTAATATATTCTTTACTTTGAACTTTATTCATTTGATTAATCCAAGCATAAATGAATCCATTTAAAGTAGTAGCCATCATAGTATTACCGAAATCTTTCAAACCTCTAATTGAATCCAAACTTGATTCTAAACTGAATAATAAACCAACCCAAATACTTAATTTTAAACTTGTTTTAAAACCAGTAATCATTGATTCTTTCAAACAATAATAGTTTTTCCTCTTGTGATAGAAAAACCAACCGGATTTAGATGTTGGTAATCTATGTGAATTCGATGCTAAATATCTTAAAGATGCTAATTTATAACCGTGAATCATACCTCCACATCCACCTAATAAACCTGCAGTTGTTGAAAATAACGTTATACGAAGTGATGGTGGTAAACCCAATCTTTCATTTTTAGCATCACGAAACTCGAGTTGTTCTAGTTGTGGTAGATTACTAGATAATAGTTCTTTAGTAACGATATCGTTGTCCATAGCTGTGTCCTTATCAATACACCTTAATTACTGTTAAAGTGTGTTGAATTGTCATCAACTTCTCCACTTTTCACTTAAAGAGGGAAATCGCGTACTTTAATTTTACTTTATCTTTGTTTGTTATCTTTATAATGGGACTACTTGTTCTTTATTTTCAGTATAATCATGTCTTCTATTCCATTGATACCACCTTCTACCTCCCAATACACCCCACATCTAATCATATCTGTCTCATTAGCATGTCTACATTCCTTACAATATGGTTATCATATGTCTGAATTGAATGCACCTGAATCATACATTAAGGATGAATTATCATTAACACCATCCCAAATTGGTTTCATTACATCTATCTTTTCAATTGGTGGGTTAATATCAAGTACATTGGCAGGATCGATTAGTTCTAAATATGGATTAAGATTAAGTTTTATAATTACTTCAATTTTCTATATTATTGGATCAATGTTAGAATATCTAGCATATGATCTGATAAGTATGTCTATTGGTAGATTTATATCTGGTTTAGGTGCTGGTTTAGCATTAGTTTTCGTTCCATTATATATCAATCAAATCTCACCTTTACATTTACGTGGATTATTAGGTAGTATGAATCAAGTTTGTGTTAATTTAGGTATATTGATAACACAATTATTAGGTATTATATGGGCAAATTCAATTAATTGGAGATTAATTTTGTTATTTGCAAGTTTAATTGGATCAATTGGATTAATTTTAAGTTTGTTTTTCTTAGATGAATCACCAAAATGGATCATTATAAATGAAAAAAATGATACTAAAGGTTTAAAAATATTATTAAAATTAAGATTAAATGAACAAGATTGTTTAAATGAAATTAAACAATGGAAATTAGAACATTTAGAATATTTATCAATGATTCAAGATACACCAATTAAATTAAATTTAATTAATTATTTAAAAAATCCAATTTATAATAATTCAAAAATGGTTGCTATGTTTACAATGATTGGACAACAATTTTCAGGTATAAATTCAATTATTTTTTATGGTGTTAAAATATTAAATGAATCATTTCCTACAAATTCAATATTTATAAATTGTTTAATTTCATTTGGGAATATGATAATTACATTTATATCATCATTATATTTAGATAAATTAGGACGTAAACCAATGTTAAAATTATCAATTTCAATCATGTCTTTAACATCATTTGGTTTAAGTTTAGGTATATTATTTAATAATTCTAAATTAACAATAATAAGTATTTTCAGTTATGTTTGTTCATTTGCAATTGGAGTTGGACCAATTCCATTCTTATTAATTAGTGAAGTTTCTCAATTAGAAGTTAAAGATTTAGCTCAATCATTTGCAACTGATTGTAATTGGATTAGTTGTTTCATGGTTGGTTTAATGTTCCCTATTTTAAATGGTTTGATTGGTGGTTATGTTTATTTGATTTTCACATTAGTTTGTATTTTATTTTATTTCTTTATTTCATTGAAATTACCTGAAACTAAAGGTAAATATACTTATAATGAAGTTTGGGGTAGATAGCTTTAGTTAGTTTAGTTAGCTTTGAATAAATTTGCTTATCTACAGCACAGCCACAGCCACAGTAACAGCACAGCCTTAGCACAGCACAGCCTCAGATCTGAGATAGTTAACACAGCCACGACTCACGTGACATACTAGCAGGGTTACACACACTCATACAAACCCTGTTCTCACATACACTCACACCTGCTGATCTAATCAATTACATAAAAGCAGTCACAAATTCAAATCAAAAAATTCAAACAAAATTTTCAAACAAATGAAAATCAATGAGCGAGAGCTGTGCTATTCTATGCAGTGCAGAGTGCAGTGCTACACTAACTAGCTAGCTAGCTTACCATTCTAACCTTTCACTTAGTTAAACTTATTTCAATATATACTATATATTAATATTTTTTAAATATACTGTTTTATTTTAATTAGTTAAGTTTATTGTTAATTCATTAATACATTTATATTTATATTAAAATGCCAACCAGATTAACAAAGACTAGAAAGCACAGAGGTCACGTTTCAGGTATGTTTAAACTGCACTACAGACACTGATATGATATGATTTAAATGAAATATACCAAAATTGTGTGAAATATACAACATTTACTTGTACATTCATTGGATTAGAAACAACATATACATGTTGAGTTATAGAACAACAAGATATTATCTCCAATTGATGTAAATTTCAAATCATATAAATTACACTACATCACAAATTACAAATTACTAACTTTATTAATCACTATTTTACAGCCGGTAAGGGTCGTGTTGGTAAACATAGAAAGCATCCTGGTGGTCGTGGTATGGCTGGTGGTCAACATCATCACAGAACCAATTTAGATAAATACCATCCAGGTTATTTCGGTAAAGTTGGTATGAGATATTTCCACAAACAACAAAATCATTTCTGGTCACCTGTTTTAAATTTAGATAAATTATGGTCATTAGTTGAAAATAAAGATGATAAATTAGCAACATCTTCAAAAGATTCTGCTATTGTTATTGATACTTTAGCTAAAGGTTATGGTAAAGTTTTAGGTAAAGGTAGATTACCAAATATTCCAGTTATTGTTAAAGCTAGATATGTTTCTAAATTAGCTGAAGAAAAGATTTTAGCTGCTGGTGGTGTTGTTGAATTAATTGCTTAATTCATTTGTTATATAATAAGTATATCAATTACTACTAAATTAAAATTGTTTTAATGTGCTATAATAAAGCAAAGCTGTAATGTAGTTAAGCTGTAATGTAATCAGCCACAGAGTAAATGTGGCTAAGTAACAATTGTGGCTAAGTAACAAAGTGTGGCTAAGTAGCGTCGTGGCTGAGTAATATTGTGGCTGAGTAATTGAAAGTAATAAATTTTCAATGTTTACATTTAAATCAAATTAAATCAAATCAACAACATTACAACAACTTATTCAAAAAAACAGATGTTTCTTTCTAAATTAAAATATATAAATTTAAATCAATTACGATACATGACAAACACAAATACAAAACAATGGGATCCAAAAGATCATGTTCCAAAATATATAACTGAACAATTAACTAATGGTGGTGGTAAAAACTCATATAATTATATTAATTCATTTTATCAAATTGTACAATTACTGAAAACACAAAAGAGAACAGGATGGTTGGAACATAACATTACTAATCCTGAATCTATTTCAGATCACATGTATCGTATGTCTATCATAGCCATGTCTTTAAACACCAAGAATTTCCAACAATCGTTTGATTTATCTAAATGTATTAAAATTTCATTGATCCATGATATCGCTGAATGTTTAGTTGGTGATATTGTCCCACATGACACACAAATCGATAAAATTGAAAAACATAAAAGAGAATATAATACTATTTTATATTTATCAAAGATTATAAAACCTTATAACGCTGAATTCTCAAATGAAATTATTGAATTATGGTTAGATTATGAAGAACAACGTAATTTTGAATCTATAATTATAAAAGATATTGATAAATATGAATTATTAATTCAAACTTTCGAATATGAAATGAGTAATGATGTTAAACTTGATGAATTTTATCAATGTGAAAGATTAATTAAAAATCAAGAATTGAAAAATATGGCTAATGATTTATTAAAAAAGAGAAATCAATATTGGGAAAATCGTTGATGCTGCTGCTGCTTAATGTCTATTTAACATATTCCATGAATTATCAAAACCAAATAATATAGGTACTATAGTATGTCTTAATATCAACATTATAAACCCAATTAAAAATTGTAATAACATTATAGTATAACATAATTGATCTTCACGAACTGGACCTGTCCAAATAAGTATTAAATTGATTAATGTTAAATTAGATGATTTAACAATCAAATCATCTTTCTTAACAAGTTTAATTAATTTGAACTTTTCTAATAATGTAAATATCTTATAGTAACACTTCTTCAATGGTTTCTTATCATACTCAGTGTATGAATTATACAACAAACCATCCAATTCATTAAACTTAGGTAATCTATGTCTTGGACATGGAATCAAACCGAATAATTGAGGAATCGAATAAATAAAATTGAATAATTGAGGTATGAAGAATAACATTAAAGTTTTAGCAAAATGACCTGAAATACCAACAACTGCAAAAACCATACCACTAAAATAACACCAAGTATCACCAACGAATACTTTTGAAGGGTATTTATTATATTTGAACAAACTTAAAGCAACACCCATGAATGGTATTAATAAACATGATGAGAATGAATGGATATTATAACTTAAATCAGTTGAATTACCAATTGATAAATAATAAAAATCATTTATTAATAGTAATAAACCAATGATTATGGTTTGTCCAACTTCTAAACCGTTTATACCAGCCAAGATATTAATTGAATTTGGACAAAATATACTGATTGAACCCATATATATATAATAAACCCAACCAAGATCAATTGAATTGGAATCACTACCCCAAATTTGAGTTATGAATTTAGGTATTAAGATTGATGTTAAACTATAATCGATGTAATAAACAACTAATAATGGAATCGATGCAATGAAAGGTAAGAAGAATTTATGTCTCCATCTAATATCGAACAAATCATCAATCAAACCTAATATGATCATACATAGTAAACTTAACAAACAAGATAAATATAAACCTAATTTATTAATGTTGAAAGATGTAGAACTATCATTTCTGAAAATGAATGGAATGATTATAATCAATATGAAGATGTAAACTATCGATGGGATTATGCCTATGGTTTCAGGTATGATTGGTTTATTCAATTTCGATAAATCTTTACCGTGTAAACCACGTTTAATGAAATGTTGAGATGTTGAAGGGATGAGATGATCAACCAATTGATAACCAACAACAGCAAACCCAATTGACGTTGAGATGGGCTGATAGTAATGACACGAGATCAACACTAAGCAACAACAACAAGATACACCAATGTTCAATAGAGACATACTATACTTCTTGTCGTAAAGAGTAAAGTGTTAACAAAGTGGTTGAAACATGAAAATGTTGAAAATTGCTTGTTAAAAAGACGATCGACGTTAATTGAACAATTCACATTCATTTGAACCACTTTAACACGGCAAGTTCATTCAAGATGACTGAAGTTAATATACCAATAGTATCGTATCCTCCATTCAAACTACGTTCCAGTCTAATTGATAAAGATCCAGTCATCTTTCAATACATTTTGAAAGATTACATCAAGTTATTCGAATACTTGATTATAATATACAATGATCCAAATTTACAACTATCTTGTAAATCCGAACAACAATTAACTTTATTTTTAAAGAGTTATCTATTTGAAACATCACAGGAATCAACTAAAATATTCACATTAGGTTCAATCAACCCTGATATACTTGCCAATTCCAAATCATTGAAATTGATTGTGTTCAAATTCATAAAATTGAGTAAATTTGATGGTTTTAAACATGATGGGTTCACAGTTTGGAACTTCATTAAAATATACATTAAATTAGCATATGATAATCTTAATATCAATCAATCGTTAATAAGCACTGATTTAATCAAAGGTTATTTCCACTATAGATCAATACAAGATTATTTGAATACTTTGATAAGTGAAACTAAATTCACGAATGCTGATTTAGATACATTAAGTTTATTCTTGAATAAAAATGAAAATTTCGTTAATGAATATTGGATTAATGTATTGGAGAAGTTGTATAATAAAGGTGAATCTATACATACTAAACAATGTTTCCAAATAATGTTAATTTCCATAACTAGTCAATCCAATAAACAGTTGATTAGATTAATTAAATCATTAGCTGGTAGTAAGAAACAAATGATTGAAAAGTATCAATTATTAAGCAAGATTATCTTCTCCAGGAAGTTTCATGACATGAAGCCGAACTTACTTGATGACTTGGGATTCAATACATCTTCTAATGTTAATAAACTAATTGAATTATTCCCAACATTGACAATCAATAAAGCCAAAAGACTGTTGATTGAATATAATAACAATATCGAATTAATAACTAATAAATTATTTGAAAATCCAAATATGGAAACAATAGTTCAGTTCGGTAAGAAGAAACCAAGCGATTTGAATTCCATATCATCAAATGAAGAATTGAAGCAAAAGACATTATCAAATGCATTGAGATTATTATATGAGTCAGATGAAGATGAACCAGATGATACATACGATACAACCACAACCACATCCCCACTCAATAACGAAATTGAATTGAAGTTATTTGAAATATATAAAACAAATCCAGATTTGTTATCTCGACAATCAAGATATTCAACATTTAGAAATAAATTAAAGTCAGAAATCAAATGGACAGATGAACAAATTGAAGGTTGGTTTATCATATTACTTAAGAATCCAAAAAGATTGAAAATGTTGAATGAATCATTGGTGATTGATAATTCATTGAATACTAAAGGTATGAAAGTGAAGGAGAAGAATACTAAACCACAACCATCAAAAGTTGTTAATAATAATAATAATAATAATAAGGTTAAAAAGGGTAAGTTTGCAAATCATAATAGGAAGTTACAACATGATAAGAAGATGGTTAATTTATAGTTTATATATCTATTAGTATAATGCAAGTGAATGACTATGTAGTATTCTATAGTAGTATTTTATAGTAGCAGTACTTCACTAACCAACAACTAACGTTGTTGATTAGTTCAGGTTAGTTCAGATTAGTTAAGTCTTCTCTTCTTACTATCCAACTTCTCCCAAATCTCCTCTTCATCACTCTCTTCAACAACAACCGGCTCTGCAACTTCCACAACATCATCTTCTAACATCAAAACATCATTAATCTGAGTACCCAAAAACACCTTGACAATACATTTTCTACTACTTAAATCAAAACATCTTAAATATCTATCCAAACCACCAGTAATTAACAAATTATCTTTAATTTTCAAACATTGAATAGAACCAACCGAACCTATAAATTTACCTAATAGTTTCCCATCATTGATATCATACTTACCTATAGTTGTACTATTATCAGATATGATGACTTCATTCTCATTCAATTGACATAATGTGTTCAATTTAGGTATGTTTGGAGATATCTTGAATGAATGCAATGGTTTACGTGATTTTTCAAAATTATAAGTACGTAATTGTCCATGATTTGTAATTATTATGATCTTCGTAATGTTATTGAATATGATTTTGGAGATCCAGATAGGTTCACGTAGGTCTAATTTATTATTACTTACATTCTTAGCTTTGTGAAGGGTGGTGTATTTGAAAGTAGTGTAATCTAGTTGAATTACTTTTAAATCGTTTTCCAATCCACCATATGCAAATAGTGTGTTGTTGGTTGTACACGGTTTAAAATCATTTATAGGGCCATTGACTTTGAATTGTCCAATTGATTTCATATCTTTCAATACTATAATTAACCCAGATTTAAAACAAGCAAATATATACTCTAGATGTTTGAATAATGAAACAAATGAATCTTTCAAATCATCACTTAATGAGGTGAGTTTAGTGACTTGTTGAAACTCATCGTCGTATATGACTATGCTTTGATTGAAACGACACGTAATCAAATACTGATCATCTTTTATGAATAATTCAATCTTAGATTTGGATGATTCTATACAGTGATTGATTATAGATTCAGGTTGTGTAGCATCTTTAATTGAAGTGTCTGTTCCTCTTAAACAGGAGATTAGTTTGATACTGCCTGTATCTTCTGCCGTTGCCAATAGTTTCATATTAAAACCACCACGTATACCAATACTAAAGTGATATAAAGTGTCATTCAAATGATAAATGAAAAATTCAAAAAAAGAAAAAAAAATTAAAATTTTCAAATTAAAAACACAAAATTTATTATGTAAACAATAAACAATAACTTATCGTTTACAAGTAGTATACTAGTAGTATAGTATTATAGCTGGGGTGTAGGATAGTATCATGACACACATACGGTTCGATGGCTTCGATAAAGCTGCTAATTATGCAACATTACAAACAATCAAACAACTATCATTATCCACATTCAAATCATGTTATCCTTTCATAAACACAGATACATTACAAGAATTGAACAATCAATTGATAACATTCATGAAATCAAAATCAATCGAACAGTTCAATTTGATTTATGAAGAAAGAAACTTGAAACTGAAATTAGATGAATTGGATGATTTGATTCATGATGGTGAATCACGTATGATTAATGGTAATGGTGGTGGTGATGGTGGTGATGATGATTCGATATTTATAAACTCATTGAATTCAAATCAATTGATTCAATTTAAATTACTCAAATTGAAGGAAAATGCAGTTGATGAATTACACGATAAATTAAACAATATAATAACTGAAAAACACAAACTTATAAATGAATTAAATTCACTTATTGATAAAACAAACAATGATTTGAATTCAATTGATTTAACTAGATTAATTCAATTATCTGAAATACAAACGATAAACGATGATGAATTTGATAAATTGATAGATTATATTATATAAATTTAATTTAATTAGATGTAATTATACTCATACATTGAAACTTATTAGCATAATTACTTTTATATAATCGAATTAAACCATCATCTCCACAACTACTTAAGATAGTACCTGTTGTATTCCAACTAACTTTCCAAATCTCACCTTTATGATCATTGAATGAATCGATTAATTCAATCTTAAATTCTAAATTGTTGTTAATTTCAATCAATTTGAATATTCTTAAATATCCATCTTTACATCCAGTAGCTATCAAATGATAACTCTTACCCATATTTGGAGCCCAATCAATCGATCTAATCAATCCATTATGATCACCAAGTAAACACTTCATTTCGAAATTAATAGTATTGTTATCACCTGCATCATTTGTTGTATTTGCATATATATAAGCTTGATCTAAAGCACTTACACAAATCAAATCCAATCCGTTTAAACTCTTGGACCAAACAACATTGAAATCACTTTGTAATTGATTATTAACATTATTCTTCAATACATCAATCTCAAATATCAATTCAATTAAACTTAAATTACATGGATTTAAATTCTCATAAATACGTAACTTACCATCTGATCCAATCGTAGCAAACTTCAAACTGTTGTTAATTGGTGTTGTTGGAGATAAACATAAATCGTATAAAGGACCATAAGAGTCATTTATTATACAGATCCGTTTCCATCGTAATCCACTGCATAACAACTCATCAAATTGTTCTTGCCATATCTTAATACATCGATCGTATGAAATTGATATTAGTAAATTACCAAATTCAGGTTTTGTGAATAGGATTTTAACTATTGTTGAGTCATGTGCTTTGAAGGATTCGTTTAGTATCCAATTACCATTGTTTAAGTCGAATATCTTGATATGGTTGTCTGCTGAACATGTTGCTAGTTGTTTACCATAGTAATCGTATGTTATATCAAGTACTATATCTTCATGGTTTGTAAGAAATGGTTTGATAAGGTCTTTCATCATGACTAAAGTACGAAGTACGAAGTACTGAGTACTATATTAACTATACTGTAGTATACTGTAGTATATCAACTATACTGTAGTATACTATACTATACTACAGCAGTCTACTTGTTAATGCTGTTTGAATATAATTACACAACAACTTACATAATCAACAATGATGATAGTAATACTATAACACTACTCGATACTTACTCTTATCATATTGATATTGATATTAATATACATTAAACTACTATAAACAAATAAATAAATAAATAAATAAATTGATTAATCTGAATAATCACTTGCTGTTTCATCATCTTCATCTTGATTTTTATTAATATTTAAATTTAATCCTAATCCCAGTACTTTATTACCTGTATTTGTATTATTATTTATATCACTTCGACTTTTAATTAATTTATCATCTTCAAGATCTGTTTCATCATCTGTTATAGATTCATTATTTTGTAATTTATTTGTTGTGGTTGTTGTTGTTGTTGTTGTTGTTGTATTTGGATTATATTTTATTGGTGATGATAATGAAATTAAAGACATTATAGCTTCTTGTTCTAAATTATTATCATTATCATTATTACTATTATTTATAATTAATTTTTTTGGTTTATTATTCTTTAATTTATTAAGTGTATTTTCAACATTTAATGCTTTTATCAATTCAGGTTCTGCTGATCCTTTTAAATTTGCTAAATCATCTAATTTTAATCTTGATTTAGGTTGTTGTGGTTGTGGTATTATTGCCGTATTTGTAACTTCTGTTTTCGTTGATAATTTCTTCTCTAATTCATTAATTGATGTATCATTCCAACCATTTTGTATTTTCAAATTAGCATAATTTAATCTTGTTTTCAAATTATCTGATATTTCTTTAATTTCAAATTCATTTTTCTTCTTTTTAACTCTAAATGTATTATTCCCACTAGCACCACCACTAGCACTCTTCCTTGTTGGTGATGTTGTTAAATTATCATGAAATAAGAAATTGCCATTTAATTCTGGTGATTTATGTATTATTTTATTCAATTCAATCGATCTTCTCTTTAATTCAGTATTATTACTATCATTGTTATTACTTCTAATTATATCTGGTGATTTCAATAAATTATAAAAATCAGTACTTTTCCTTTTGGATGGAGTTATATGTAATGAATTTAAATGATTATGTTTCGTAGGTGATAATAATGGTGTTTCATTAGATGATGTTAAGATATTTATATTTGATCTATCTGGTGTTTGTGGGATGACTATATGATTATAATTATTATTATTATTATTATTATTTGATGATGATGATGATTCAAATGAATTTGATTTCTTTAAAGATGGTGTTATTGGTTCATTCTTTAATGAATTATTATTGTTTGTATTGTTTGTGTTTGTGTTTTCAAAACTGAATGAATTAGTTTCAGGTGTTGATGGATTATGTTTCATATTGTATTTATTATTGTTATTGTTATTCATGTTTAGATATAGTTGATATATATATATAGTACAGTATAGTATTATAGATTGAATAGAAACACGGTTGTATTATATTAGTTGTTTGTTTGTTTGTTTGTTTGTTGTTATAATTGAGATGTTTGTGTCACGTGATCCTCTTTAATTTTAGTTTAAAAAGGGAACTCGTGTGTTTGTTTGTTTGTTTGTTGGTGATGATGGTGATGATTATGATGGTAGTTGTAGTAGTTGTAGTTGTATATCTGTTCTTACTTATTATCTACTTTGTTTCTGTAGAATTTACTAAACATTCAGTAATTCTAAGTATTATAGATTAAGCCAAGGGGGGTGTTATGACAAGGTAACTTTAATCCACCATCAGTGCAATCTTAACGATACGCTGCTACCGTTATAAAAGTCTAACAGTATCATATCAAATTGATCTTTGATTTAAGCCGATTTCCACTATTCCAGCTAATACTATAAAGACATAATACTAATTCATCAACTACACAACATACTGTATACTTCAATGATCATCTTATTAGTATGAAGTAAGTATTATAAACGTGTTACTTGTCACGTGATTCTGTTAGTTTATCATGTTTATCAAGTTATTAGTATTAACTATACTTACTAAACAACACTTTATTACTCTTAATAACCATCTAATATGTCTGATTCAGTTCAATATTTCTCAATTCCACAATCTCATCAAGATAATTCTAATCTAAATAATAATTCAGATGAGTTATTTGATAAATCTAAGAAAAAATCAATTTTAAAATTATTTAATAAAAGATCAAACAAGAATAAAAACAATAATGGTTTAAATTTACAAAATTATGAGAATAAAATAGATCCAATGCCAACAGTTGTTGATTTGAATAGACACTTCAATACTAAAGAACTTAATGATGATGATAATGATGATAATAATGACAATAATACAATAATTAAAAAGAAACATAAACAACAAAATTTTAAAATTGTTAAGAATAAAGATGGATCAATTGAAAAATATTCACAAAAGATAACAACATCAATTACAAAAACATCAATCAAACCAAATAATAATGATAATGGTGGTAATGATCATTTACTCTCACCTAATTCCAACTTCGGTTCAAAATTAAAAGATTATCAATATTATAATAATGGTGTTAGATTTCCTAATATTGAATATGGTTTACAAAAAAGACATGAGTTAGAATTAAGAGATAGATTACAACAAAGAGAATTAGATGAATTGAATGACATGGATAATCAAGCCAGATTACGAAATAAATCAAGATTAGAATCGTATATTACATCACCACAACCAGTATCTGCACAACAACAACCAGCAATACTTAAAGATAAGAGTAACTCTAAACCTACAACTACATCCACATCCACATCTACATCCACGAATAACAATCTTGCAATCGAATCATTAATACATGAGATCTTAAACTACATGTTATCCACACCTCCATTCCAATTAACTCAAAGCGTATCAAAATACCTAAATACATTATTC
Organism: Ogataea arabinofermentans; assembly: GCA_001661425.1. Taxonomy (NCBI): domain Eukaryota; kingdom Fungi; phylum Ascomycota; class Pichiomycetes; order Pichiales; family Pichiaceae; genus Ogataea; species Ogataea arabinofermentans. Next base: position 143,921 of record KV453856.1, read on the forward strand.
AAAGAAGTAAAAAAAAAAATACAAAAATCAAAACCACAAAATAATGACCTAAAGGCAAAATTATACTTCATAATATCACTTGAATTAATCATAGTATTAACATACATCATAATCATTAATAAAATCATGAATTTAATAGATAATAATTCCATAATTAAGGGAATTTATAACTTATTTTATGGTGGTTGGGGTTCATCTTCATCATCACCTAGTTTTCACATATTGTGTACTCTTGGTATCTTGTTTTTGTTCTTGAAGTTCGTGTTTAGTTTGTTATCTATATTGATTGTATGATGTTAATGGTTGTGTTGTTATTGGGTTTATGAAGTACAGTAATTTTCATGGTTTTTTTTTTCTTATAGTAGGTTCATATATTACAATATCATAATATATAGTATTTGTAATAAAGGTTAATAAGCAATCAATCTCTCAGAATGCAAACTTGTTATAAAGTAAAAACACAAACTAAATCACATACGTACCTACGTATGTACGCACGTACGTATTCAAATCGCCTATGTAAAGTAGCCTTTTTGAAACAATTACATAACATATCGAAACATAACACATCCATTTATCATTCAAGAAAAACATCTTCCCCGTCTTATCGTATCGTATCGTATCGTAGTATAAACTACTTCCACATCATACTACTATAAGATGTGATTAATATAGTACACCTACACGTACATACAACATAATATGTGATTATAAAGTACACCTACTTCCATATCATACTACTATAAGATGTGATTAATATAGTACACCTACACGTACATAAAACTATAAGATGTGATCATAAAGTACACCTACACGTACATACAACAGAAGTAACTCAATTCAATTCAATTCAACACTAAAAACAACGTATATTTCAAAATGAAAATCAACAATGTAATATATATATTCAAATAATTACTGAAAAAAAGATAGATAATATAAAGTATAGTATGAGATAAAATAAAATCAAACAAAGAAACTTACTTATTTATTGTAAAAATAATAATATTTAGAAACAAAGTATCAAACTATGTAAACTTAAGTGCAAATAATAATAATAATAATAATAAAAATAATGAAAAAAACAACCAAACAACCAAAAAAAGAAAAAATAATAAAGACACCAAATTAACCTTGATATAACCCAACTTATTATAAGATTTAACAGATTTGCTTTAAGCTTCAATTAAGTCAAACTTAAATTAATGAATCAAAATAAGATTTAACAGATTTTAAAGCTTCAACTTCAATTTCTTTTAATTTTGAATTAATTTCATTAATATCAATTTTAAATTCTTCTTCTTCAAATTCAAATTCAATTTGTTCAAATTCTGAATTCCAAAAATCACTAATATTTTTACCTGCACCATTATAAATTAAAATATTTGGTGTACCATCATCAGGAATTTCAGATAATGCATTTTTAGTACCATATTTAATTAAATTTTTCTTTAATTGAGCAGGTGTAATTGAACTTGAACTAAATAATGAATCTGATTCTGGTTGTAATGATAAATAATATGTTAATAAACCACAAACATGAGGTGATGCCATTGAAGTACCTGATAATGTAGCAGTTGCAGAATTAGAACCAATATAAGTTGATAAAATATTTAAACCAGGACCAAAAATATCAACACATTTACCATAATTTGAAAAATAAGCTCTTGCATCACCTAAAGTTGATGCACCAACTGTAACAGCATTTTCAGCAGCAGCAGGAGAATAATTACATGCATCAGCATTATCATTACCTGCAGCAACAGCAAAATGTAAACCAGCTTTAACAGCTGCATTAACAGCTAAATCTAATGCAGGTGATTTACCACCACCTAATGACATATTAGCAGTAGAACCTTTAAAACCTTTTTTACTAGATTTAGATTCAGCAAGATGAGAATTAGCAGCAAATTCAACACCTTTAACAACATCAGCCATTGAACCAGAACCATTAGATCTTAAAACTTTAATAGCAACAATATTAGCATTTTTAGAAACACCATAATGTTCAGAACCAATAGTACCAGCACAATGAGTACCATGACCATTACCATCAATATCATCATCACCTTGAGGAATAGTTTTACCCCATTTAGCTCTACCATTAAATTCAACATGATCAACATTAATACCAGTATCAATAACATAAGCAGTAACACCTTCACCTGCAACATCATCATAAATATATTGATTAAAATTACCTAAAGATAATCTATCTCTATGAGAAATTCTTGATAAACCCCATGGAGCACCAGTTTGAGTTTCGGATTCAATAGCGAAAACTCTTGAATCATGTTCAACAAATGCAACATCTGGATGTAATCTAATTAAATCAATAACTTCAGATGGGAAATAACCTGTATAACCATTAAATAAATTAGAAATTGAAAATGAACCGGTAAATCCATGATCATCACTAGAAGATGTTTTAATAAATTCAACAAATGGATGATCATCATTTAAATTTTGAATTGTTTCAGAATGAATTTGATCAACCCATTGTTTATGTAAATCAATTTGTTCTGAAGAGATATCACTCTTTAAAACAATGATATAAGAATGAGGAATCAAATTTAAAGAAGCAGTTTCAGAAACAATTAAAGGTTTCAAAGTATCATCAGAAGAAAAAGAAGAAGTAGTAGTTGAATCTTCTTTATTAACTAATTTAAAATCATTTAAAACGATTTCAGAAGGTAAGTCATCAAATGAAGGAATAACTAAAGCATTAATTGAAACCAAAGAGGCTAAGATAGATAAAGCAACAGAATATCTCATAATGAGTGGGGTAATTGGTTGAATGAGTTTGAGAAAAGAGTAAGGGGAAAAAAAAGACAAGTACTTGTTAAGAAGTGATTATAACCTAACTAAACAAGATAGATGTCTTTGAGTAAAGATAAGAGGAAGAAGAAGGAAGAAGAAGAAGAAAGAAAGAGATAAAGGTATAATATAAAGGTATAAAAGTTGGAAGGCAAATTTAAATGAATTTAAACAAAAAGCAACAAAGATTAGATAAAGATAAAGTCACGTGATATGGTTTTGTTTGTGTGTGTTTCTTTTTATTAGTGTGTTTATTAGTGTGTTTTTATATATATATATGGTGGCTGGTTGTATATATATAGTGTGTATACATATATATACTGTTCATTGTCTTGTATATATATATATATATACAGTATATATATATAATAGAGTATAGTACAGACCAACCACTTATCAGTTAACATGGCAATCTGTCAAAACCAGCCAATTAAATTAGAATCGACGCGTTTCACTTCATTATCGACGCGTCGATATCAACTTACATAAATCGACGCGTCGATTAATAAGTTTGCATGTATTTGACACTTATTAACAATACTTAACAATACTAACCAATACTTAACTTATTATACAATATCTATATACTCACTTCATTAACTATCATCATGTCTTCTATGTCATCACAAGCTGAAAATGAGATTAAACATCTTATTAGAATAGCTTCTAGAACTTTTTATCCACATCAATGTGTATTAATATTAGATGCTTTATTATTTCATTCAGTTGTATATGAAGAAGATTTATTAAAATTAACTTGTTTACATAGGAAAATTTTTAGATCTTATTGTAATAAATTAATTGAAGATAGATTGATGGTATCATATACACAAAAGGAAGAAGCTAATCAATATAGAATGATTAATAAAACATATTATTTCATAAATTGGATTGAAGCAATTGATTCAATTAAATGGAAAATTCATAGTTTAGTTAAATTTGTAACTGATGAAATTAGTCAATTTAATGATCCAAAAGGTTATATTTGTCCAACATGTCATACCAAATATTCTTTAATTGATTCAGTTACATTATATAATGAATCTAAAATGTCATTTGAATGTTCTATATGTTCTGATTCTTTAATTGAAGATGATTCAGGTTTAGAAGCTCAAAAAGGTCAAGAAAAATTAGAAAAATTGATGACTCAATTAGAACCAATTATTGAATCATTGAAAAAATTAGATCAATATAAAATTGATGATAATAATTTCGAATCAAGTTTAATTAAATCAATTCCAGCAACTTCTTCATCAACTGCAACATATACAGTTTCAAACAAAGTATCAAAATCTAAATATCCAAATAATAATAATAATAATAATAATAATTATGGTAAAGATAAAATGTCTCAATCATTACAAAATGCAGCTAAAAGATCACAAGCTACAGTTCATGTTAGTATTACTGCAAATGATGAACAAAATTCAATTGATAAAGAATTACAAGATCAGAAAAATGATAAGATGAAACAAAATGCATTACCTTCATGGCATATAGAATCAACAGTTGGTAAATCTTCATTAGGTAGATTAGATGATGAATTGAATGAAGAATCTCAATTTGAAGAAAATGGAATGGATATAAAACAAGAAGATGGAGAAATTAAACAAGAAGATAATAACCAAATTAAAAGTGAATCTCCTGAAATTACAGCACCATCAGCTACTGCCACTACCACTACCACTACCACTACTACAAATAACAATCAATCTGGTGAATCGGCTGAAGAATTGGATGCATTGACGGCATATTATGCACAATTAAGAGAAAGACAAGCAAAAGAAGAAGAAGATGATGATGATGAGGATGATGAAGATGATGATGAATTAGATGATGATGAATTGGAAGATATCGATGATGAAGCATTCGATGATGTTGAAGAAGTTAAAGAAAGTACTACAACTACACCATTACCTACAACCAATATTACAGAATCTATACAATCTAATACTACCACTACCACTACCACTACTACCACTACTACTGATAATAAGGATTCTGGGGTAGCTTTGTCAGTTAATCAAGATATAGATGATATAGATGATGAGATGTTTGATGATTTTGAAAGTGATGAAGAATAGTATTTAGTGTATTTATAGAATGAAAAGTTATTATAAACTCCGATAAATTTAGTGTGATGTAAAGTAATGTAAAGTAATGTATGTCATTGTAAAGTGAAAAATTATCGCGATCATTAATTTTTCACTTTTTTTAAGTACACTCATTAACTACAATATACACTTTAACTACACTTCAAGTATACTTATAGGTAGTGCTTTAATCATCATCATCATCATCATGTCTAAAGATACAACGAAACCAGATCCTTTCAAATCATTCATAGCAGGAGGTGTAGCAGGTGCAGTTGAAGGATGTGTTACATATCCATTTGAATTTGCTAAGACTAGATTACAATTAATTGACAAATCATCAAAAATGTCACGTAATCCATTGATTTTAATATACACAGTTGCGAAAACACAAGGTATAAAATCATTATATGTTGGCTGTCCATCATTTGTAATTGGTAATACTGCAAAAGCATCAGTTAGATTTCTTGGATTTGATTACATTAAGAAAATTTTATCTGATAAAGAAACAGGTAAATTGTCTGGTCCTAGGGGTGTCATTGCTGGTTTAGGTGCTGGTTTACTTGAATC
>KV453856.1:151354-227491 GCA_001661425.1 Ogataea arabinofermentans
AATGGAGCATTTGTTAAAATATAGCGTAATTGATTCATAGGATGAGAAGATTTTGATGATGATGATGATGATGATGATAATAGTCTTTCATTAGATGATGATGATACATCATTAGTTGTTGTTGTTGTTGGTGTGGAATCATCATCAACTCTATTTGAATAAGGATTACTATCATATTGTATCGTTGATGATTGTAAATCATTTGAAAAGGTGTTCAATTCAATTTCATTATCGTTATCATTATTATCATTATTATTATCATTATTATTATTATTATTATTATTATTATCAATCTATATTCTATTATTAGTATTTAATTCTGAAACAATATAAATATATCCATAAAAGATAAGAGAAAAAGAATGAAATGAAACGTACCCTCTGATATGTAGTCATGGTATTATAAGACTAGTTGTTTAACTATAAGTATATATAGATCAAGTGTATATATACTAACAATAGTAATATGAAAAGGGGCGAATTCAATAAAGAGGCTCTGCTCTGTTCTGCTCTGCTTTGTTCTGCTTTGTTTAATTGAACAAACAGCTCATATTTAAATATTGTGGTTATGTAATCGATTATGTAATTGTACTTATATTATGTCATCGATTACGTAATACCAATATGATGATATAATCAATTACGTCATCATGATACACCGCCTTGAAATTTGAAAATTTTTTTTTTTTTTTATCTTTATAGTATTATTTAACTATACTATACTATACTATATCCTTGTTCTTTATAGTATTATTAGATCCTTCTTTTCATTACTTCTAATTATATACTTATATCATGTCTACCATTGATAAGAATACTAAGATTAACACTCTTGTGTTGGATGCTGGTCCTTTGATCACACAATCCGCTTCTCAATTACAACAATATGCTCATAATTTCTACACAACTCCTGGTGTTTATAATGAATTAAAAGATGATTTTGCTAGATCTCAATTATTATTATGGAATAATAATTTGAAAATNAAACAACCAAATAATAAATCTATAAAAGCAGTTAGTGATTTTGCTAAATTGACTGGTGATTATGCTGTTTTATCAATGAATGATATTCATATTGCTGCTTTAACTTATGAATTAGAATGTGATTTAAATAATGGTCCTTGGAGATTAAGAACTTATCCTGGTGAAAAAAGATCATTTGATAAAAAACCTGTTAAAGCCGATGATGATGATGATAAAGTTGAAAGGGAAACCACTAAGAAAGATGACGATGGTTGGAATCAAATACCAAGTAAGAAAATCACTAATACCATAACTGAAACTGAAATTGAAACTGAAAAAGTTCAAGAATCAACTACATCTGAGCAAGCTATAAAGAAAAAACCTAGAAGAAGAGGTGGTAAGAGACATAGAAAGAAGCCACAATCTGAAGAAGCTAAAGATGATGATGATGAAGAAACTAAAGAAGAAGAAGAAGAAACTAATCAAGTTGAGAGTGAAGAACCACAAATAATACCCCAAACTGATGATGATGATGATGATACATCACTACAAGCAGACTACGATGATGATGAAGATGATGGAGAATGGATAACACCTGAAAACTTACAAGAAGAAATGTTAAAAGATAGTAATGAAGAAATTGAAACATCTTCAACAGAATCAAGTAAAATTAAAGTTGCATTATCAACAGGAGATTTTGCAATTCAAAATATATCACTTCAAATTGGTTTGAATTTAATGAATTCAATGTCAGGTTTACAAATTAAACGTATCAGAAATTATATGTATAGATGTCATGCTTGTTTTACATTAACTTCAATTCCAAAAGATGGTACACCAAAACATTTTTGTTCTTCTTGTGGTGGTGCAACTTTATTAAGATGTGCTGTTTCAATTAATTCTAAAACTGGTGAAATCATACCACATTTAAAGAAAAACTTTGAATGGCATAAAAGAGGTAATATTTATTCACTTTCTTCTCCACAATCTAAAAATTATGCTAAAAAATATGGTAATCAAGGTTTCCAACACAAAGGTAATTCAAAATTAGAACAAGTTTATTTAATTGAAGATCAAAAAGAGTATTTACAAGCTATTAAAAATGCTAAATGGCAATTGAAAAAAAATGAAAAAACAATGCAAGAATTTGTTGGTGGTGGATCTGCTGATAATTTTATATCTCCATTTTTCACTGGTAATGATAATATCAAACCTGTTCAAGTTCATGTTGGTAAAAGTCGTTTTGTTAATTCATCTAGAAAGAAGGTGTAATAAGTTAAGTTAAGTTAAGGCATATATTCATATATATATATATATTAAATAATTAATACAAAAAAAAAAAAAAGGGGAAAGAAAAAGAACAGTAATCATCTAATTATTAATCATTATTCATTAAATAAAATTATACATTTCATCACGTCATTAAACAAATTTCTTAATTTGAAATCCAACTAAACTAAATCTAGCTGCATAAAATAGAGCTGTAGCAGCAGCACAAGTAGAACCAGCAAATATAATCATATGATTATAATTCCTAACAGTTTGATCATTAATGAATTGGGATCCAATAGGCATTGAAATTAAATTCGAAAATGCAACAATAAAATAAACAGTTGCAAATCTAGCTCCAAATTTATTAGTTGCTGATATTTGTGCAATACATGTTGGAGTTAATGAATAAACACCACAAAATCCAAATCCATAAAGACCTGCAAATATAAATAATCCAATATTATTATAATATGGTAACCATATTGCAAATATCGTAATTGTCATTAATAATGATGTTAAAACCATCATATTAAATCTACCTATAAAATCGCCTAATGAATTTGGTATAACTGTTCCTAAAATACCTGATGAGTTCTTAACAACTAATAATAAAAATGCAGTTGATTGTGACATACCTCTAACTTCACCATATGTTGAAATATAAGCAATAACAAGCAATATAGAAAATTCATTAATGAAAACAGCAGCAGTTAAAATTAAAAATGGCCTCTCTTTAAAACCTTCCAAATCTAAACCTTGTTTAATTTTAGTCTTGAATGGTAATTCTTTAAAACCTGGTTCTCCAATAATATCAGTTCTATCTTTAACCAATAAATATGAAACAATACTCATAAAAACACATAAACTAGCCATTATAACCATTGTTTTTGAATAACCTAATTTCGGATATAATGATCTTAACATTAATGGGAAGAAAACTCCAGATATAGAACCGCATTGTGATACACCATTAGCTAAACCTCTATTTTTAAGAAACCAATGATTAGTAACTGAGACTAATGGATTCATACATAATCCACCACCAATACCAGCTGCAAAACCAAATGATAATATGAAATGCCATAATTTTGTAGAATAAGCAGTTGCATATAATCCAGCACAATTTAATATCATACCAGGTAATAATATTTTTTTAATACCAAAAGTATCAAATATAGGACCAGATATAATAGAAACACCAAGATTGAAAAACATATATAATCCGAAAACCCAAGCAATATTAGATATCTTAACATCTGATAATTGATTTGATTGAATGTATAATTGAATTGAACTAATTGTATTCATAACTCCAAAAACAGTCATTAATCCAAATGCTGAACCAATAACACATAACCATGCTTGTATTCCACCATCTGGGAATTGTGATTCATCCTCATGTTCAAAAGCATCATATTCTGAATTCACTTTAGCTAAATTTGGTTTATGTGAGTTGTAAACTATACTACTGTCAGCTTGTTGATTATGTTTTTCAGCATCAACTTCAGCTTCAGCTTCCCCTGATGTTGAAATTTCACTCATGTTTTTTTTGTATATTTCTTTTATTCAATGTACTATATCCTCAATATAACAACTACAAAAGAACGAAAAGATGTAAGTTATCCATTTACATTAATATATCTCGAACAGTGTTGAAATATACACGATACAATCAGTATCTATTATATTCAAATCTCAATAATTGATAATTATTCATCATTGATAGCAAACAAGGATTCTAGATCTCAATTTCCGCTAATTCTATTGTTTGAAAATTGCCGTCTTTTTGAGCCCTTTTTTTCTAATGTTTTTTACTTATTAGTTATTAGTCATTTATAGTGTAAGTGATATATATATATATATAGCGAGTCATAATGATTTTGATTTGTAATGTACATAGAGAATATAAACTTGGCGAAGAATGATGATGATGATGACATGGTGGAATAACGGACCCGAAAAAAGCATACTTACTTTTTGGTAAGTAAGGAAAAAAATGGTCCAGGTTGTCCAATAAGTCCAGTCAAGTCAAGTCATGCAACGAAACTGAAACAAAAAAAATGCAAAGCGGTTAGGAAAGAACATAAAGTAAAAGAAAAAGTAAAGAAATCATTTGAGTCACACAAATACTTTCAACTTCGTACCAACTATTGAAATTCTAGCTAGTGTGAAAAGTATCGTAGCTCCAAAACATGAACATCCTGCAAATATAATCATATGATTATAATTAGATACAGTTTGTTCATTGATAAGTAACGAACCAATCGGCATTGAAATTAAATTACCAAATGCAACAACAAAATAACAAGTTGCAAATCTTGATCCGAATTTCTTTGTTTCTGAAATTTGTGAAACTGCTGTTGGAGTCATTGAATAAGAGCCACTAAAACCAAATCCATAAACTGCAGCAAATATAAATAATCCAACATTATTATAATATGGTAACCATATAGCAAATATAGAAATTGACATTATTACTGATATGATTATCATAACATTGAATCTACCCATTTTATCACTAATCATAGGTGGAATCAATTTACCTAAAACACCAGCAGAATTCAACACAGTCAATAATAAGAATGCAGTTGATTGTGACATACCTCTAACCTCCCCATATGTTGAAACATAAGTAATAACTAATAAAATTGAAAATTCATTAAGAAACAATCCAGCAGTTAATAAAGAATAAGGTTTTTCTTTGAAAGATTTCAAATCAAGATTTTCTCTAACTCTTCTCATTAATGGAACTCCTCTTAAAGCAGGATCCCCAACTATATCCGATCTATCTTTAACTAAACAGAAAGATAAGATACATAAAAACACACAAATACTAGCCATAATAACCATTGATTTTTGGAAACCAATCTTAGGATATAACGATCTTAACATTAATGGGAAGAAAACACCTGATAATGAACCACATTGTGATACACCACTAGCTAAACCTCTATTTTTAAGAAACCAATGACTAATAACTGAAATCAAGGGAGTCATTGTAATTCCAGATCCAATACCAGCTGCAAAACCAAATGATAATATGAAATGCCATAATTTTGTAGAGTATGCAGTTGCATATAATCCGATACAATTCAATATCATACCAGGCAATAAAACTTTTTTAATATCAACAGTATCAAATAAAGGACCAGAAACAATAGACATACTAAGATTGAAAAACATATATAAACTGAATATCCAAGCAATATTTGAAATTTTTTCATCTTTTAATTGATTCGATTGAATATATAATTGAATTGAACTAATTGTATTCATAACTCCAAAAACAGTCATTAATCCAAATGTTGAACCACAAACACATAACCATGCACGTAATCCACCTTCTGGAAATTGTGTCTCATCTTCATGTCCAAATGCATCATAATTTGTCATACGCGCAGTTAATTGAAGCGGTTGCTTTTCATCTGCCAACATCAAAGAAGGAGATTCAGAAACAACCGGATTTATTGACGACTCGGGTGATGATGACATTGTCCTGAGAGTATCAGAAGTACTCTTGATCGTAGTTGATGTAGGATGTGACATATTTAAACACTGATCTTACAAAAAAACACGAACAAGAGAATGAAATCAAGAAGAGATGAAGAAGAAAAACAATCGCTTGAAAGCAGTCAGTTATTAATATATATATATATATTGATAAACGGTGTGCCATTGTGGAAAACAACTGAAAAAAAAAAGACTATAAAATTTGAGCCCCACAAATAAGCCTGTAACAAATCCCGACGGCATTTTTTCAGTTGAAATGTCTCGGCAACATCCGACCGTTTGTCACGTGGTTCTATCACGTGCTCACACCTTTACACCGTTATATTACCCGCCTTTTTCTGAACTTTCCAACAAGCCACAAGTAAAAACAGAAGTCTTCAGATAAAGACAATTAATACATTGGTATTCATAGCTCTAAACCACTATATAGTTACGAAACCAAACTAGTAATCAACAATGTTCAATGGACAGCAACAATCTTCGTCCACACCTCCCAATCAGCCTCCTCAAATGACTCCTCAACAGATTATTCAAAATTTGATGAGGATGGACCCACAACAGAGGAGTACAATTATAAAAAGTAACCCTCAATTGCAGATGTTTCTAGCACAATACGAACAACAACGTAGAGCTCTATTACAGCAGCAGGCTGCTATTGCTCAAAACCAATCTGGTGGTCTTGGTCAACAACAACAACAACCACCACCACAACAACAACAACAAGGTTTCCGTCCACAACAACAACAACAACAACAGCAGCAACCAGTGCAACCACAACCACAACAACAGGGCTTTCGTCCACAGCAGCAACAGCAGGTTCCACTCCCGCAACAAATGATGCCTAACCAGCTAGGTGGAAAGACTACACTACCAAGAAGACAACCTACTCAACCACCTCCTAAAAGAGTTAGAAAGAGAAGTTCAGTGAAGGACCCATTAACCCCTGCAACTCCCAAATCATCAATTGTAGCTGCCCCTCCACAATTGCAGCAACATATAATGATGCAACAACAGCAACAGCAACAGCAGCAGCAGCAACAACAACAACAATTACAGCAGCAACAGCAACAGCAACAGCAACAACCAATTCCACAAGGTCAATATCCTACTGGACCTGTACCAATGCAAAATGGTGCCATGAGACAAGCCAATGTCCCCCCTGCTATGGCAGCTTCAATGCAGCAGCAACAACTGCAGCAGCAGCAACAATCTCTACAACAAAAACAACAACCAATTGTCAACGCTAAAGTTCAACCTCCTGTCATTCCAGAACCTGAAAGGTTATCATCTTTGAATTATTGGTCTCAACAATTAGCTAAAGCAGGAGAACCAATCACAACTTCAACCAAACTATACGAACAAATTATTTCTCGTGATCTTGCATTTGATTCCCGTGTTTATAAAGAATCACAAAATCCTCCTGACTCTGAATTGATTCATAGAGTAATGCGGGATCTCAAGTATTATCAAAATGTTCGTGATTCCAGATTGAAAGCAATAGCATTGATGGAACAGAATAAAAATAGTGAATCATTATGGGGCGATGGTTATGCTGGTTATGGTAATGGATTTACTGCTGGTAAACCACATTTGGTTCTACCTAAGGATAGAAAAAAGCATTCAAGAATTGCAGATCAATATATTAGTCCCGATCAATTTCAACAACAGGCTACAAAACTTGATGAATGTGTTCCGATCAGATTGGAATTTGATGTTGATAAAGATTCATTCAAATTGAATGATACTTTCCTATGGAACTTGAATGAAAGTACATGTTCTTTGGAAAGATTTGTTAGTATCTTGATGGAAGATTACAAGTTTGGTAACAGTCACACGTTAAACATGGATAAAATATTAACCTCTATAAAGGAACAAATCAATGATTATCATCCTATGGTTTTCCCTAAACCAAACTCTAAAATAGTTGATCTTCGTTTCCCTATAGTTTTGGATATAACTATTGGTAATAATCAATTAACAGATCGATTTGATTGGGATATAACTAATGCTGAAAATGATCCTGAAGAATTTGCTCAAATTTTAGCTGATGAAATGTCATTACCTGGTGAATTCATAACTGCCATATCACATGCAATTAGAGAACAATGTCAAATTTATATCAAGAGTTTATATTTAATAGGTTATAGATTTGATGGATCAACTATAACAGGTGATGATTTAAGAGATTTCTTAAGACCTAGTTTGGATGTAAGTAATATCGTTCGTCCAAGATATCTATTAGCAGATTATACACCTTCATTACAAGAAATATCATTTGATACAATTGAAAGGTTGACAAAAGAACGTGAACGTGAATCACGTCGTAAAAAACGTGGTCAAACTCGTGTTGGTAGACGTGGTGGTGCAGTCTTACCTGATTTACATGATTTACCAAAAACGTTCCGTACGCCTATCTCATCAAGTGTTTTGCCCGGTGGTGCCAATTTAGGTGTTGTAACTGATGGATTTGTTGATACTCCATTACAAGTTGAAATTCCTAAAAAACAAATGAAAGCATTAGAAGAATTTAGAGAAAAAGAAAGGTTGAATGCAATTAAAAGAATTGAAGATCAGAAAAAGGAAGCTCAAGCTTTAGCTGAACAAAGTCAAAGACAAAAACTTGAAGCTTCAGGTATTAATAATAGTGGGTTTGAAATGGGAACTGTTGGTAATAAAAGAGTTAAATATATTTATGATGGTGGTAACTCATTCCTCGTTAAAATCAAATTGAGATGAATGAATAAGTAAATAAGCTGATAACTACCAGTTGTTTTATATAGTTTTAGTTTTCTGTGTATTTTAGATTAATTCAAGTTATAATAATAAGAATTTAGATCATAAATTAGTACTGATTGATAAATTTGATCACGTGATTAAGATAACTTTTTTGATGAATAATTTTGTAAAGATAATGTTAAGAGGAAGGAATAGTATTAACTGAATTCTTTTCATCGAACGATGAATACAAATTAATTGGAGAACCAGATTAGTTTCATGATATTGGTGTCTGGATTTAGAAGGGTGGGTGCTCAAATTGCTAAGCAGAACATCAAGAATGTGAGGAATGTGAGGCAGAATATCATAATGATGGGTTTGCTACCGAGGTGTAGAATGAACCATTCATCATCACCCGGGGTACATATTGGCACAACATCTGAGATTGGACAAGCACAAATAGAAACACGAACAAAAACAACACAACAGGTTGCAGCTTCGATGTTTGACAAAGCTACAAGTTTAGATGATTTCAATTACGATTCATTACAAGCAGTTTTGAGTAGTGTTGAGAAGCATAAAGAAAAGAATTCTTGGAAGTACTTACCAGTGACGAGTCAGTCCATGGAAAAGGTGATTGACGTGATACCTCCTGATGAATTCACTACAATTTTTAAACGACTTCTTGATATTGGGGTCCAGTTTAACTACAGATTGAGGAATTTGGAAAATCATATGGATAGAATATTTGAAGAAGGTAATTCTGAAGAAGTAGTTTTTATTTCAACTGGTCACTATTCAAACAAATATCTATTCACAAGAGTATCCCCAATTGAGAAGGAAATAATACTTAATCAATATTCAGATAATATGGTGCGAAGAATCATCAAATTTTTCAATACTGAATCTAAAAGAGGTACAACTGATCAACGTAGAAAGAAATCATACGAATATCTAGAGCTGTTAAAGGAGAAAACAGAGTTGCAAGTGAATGATGAAATTGATCCAGATCAAAAAATTTATAGGAAAATAACCCTTGAAAGACAGTTTCTCAAGAATCACATCAGATACGGTACGTTATTCAATAAAGATATGAAAAAATTAGATAATGGAGGAAATCCAATTGAATTACAACAAGCTGTTGACCTACTAGAACTTGAATTATCACGTTACCAGCAAGTATTTTACTCTATTTCAGATCTATACAAAATTCATTACATGTTCTTGAGAATGTTGATAATTACTTATGATGCTTCTTTAGAGTTAGCAATCTCGTATGTGGTTACGTTTTTCCCAAAAATGTCATATACATTGGAGTCATTGGAGCTATTCTCTCTTATACCTCAAGAGAGAAAATTAGCGTTGTACAGAACGGTATCAGATACCAAAATCAAACAAGATAGTTTAATTGTTCAAGATGAGGAGAATCCATCAATTTTGTCTTTAATCTATAGAATCATATGTGATTCTCAGTTAGATCCGCAGAGTGTTGCTAGATTACACATTATTTTCAACAATGAATCGGAAAATAATTCTGAACTGATTCCTCCATATATTCATGCCAAAGTGACTAAAGTTTTTGATAAATATTTCAAAGCACAGTACTCCTCGAAAACGGCTGTTAAGAAACCCACTATTGATCTACCATTAGTTGACAATAAGAAAGCTACTCTTGTTGACTCACCGGCTTCAAATGAAACAAAAACTGTTAACTCACAGAATATAGCAAGTGCTTCAGAGTCAAAATCATTGCCTCATATACGTACCCCTATGGAATCATTTTCACAAAGTGTATCCCCTACTCCTCAAACTATTGAAATGCAAGTCAAAAATAGAGTTTCCACGTTTTTGGACTTTCAATCGTCAATCTTATTGAATGAACCATTTGTGATGACAAGACAGTTTGAGAGAAACTGTCTGGAGAATTATGATTATCTAGATAACGAGCAAAAACATCTAATATTGACTGCCGATCTAATGCTTGCATCAGACCCAAATTGGCTAACCAAACCGTTTAATGCTGATCAGAAGGCCTTAATGTTATCATTGTATCCGATTGAGCTAGTTGAGTGGATTTTATCATACTTGTTTACGCTACGGGTCGATAAAAATCATCTAACTTCCAAAAGATCCAAAATCGATGAATATTACAATATTTTAGAAATGAAGTTTGATAGTCTAAGCAAAGAACTTGATGAGTTAGACTTGGCAAAGTTGAAGATCAGGTATGATCGTTTGAGATTAGAAGTGAAGTTACGTAAATGGCAAGCATTTGATATGAACTCGTTCAATAGATTAAAAAACCTCAACACTGACAGTGTCGTTCCACTCGTGATTGATGAATTTGTTGTGCAAACTGACAAATTGTTTTTTGAGTTACCAATGAACGATCCATTCAGAGTCGATGACATGATTGTCCGATTAGTTCATGATAACTATGTGTCATGTTGTCTTCAAAGATTGCGTGGTAATATTGAGTGGTTATTCTATTACTACGGTATTTTTTACCCACGGTCTGTTCGTGTGTTTAACCAGCTAGGACTATCTGAATTATTCAAAGTTGACTATTTGAAATATAAAGATATAAAGGTTTCAAGAGACCTAGTTGTTGAAAGGGTTTCATTTCCAAAGACATTCCCAAGCCGGTTGGTTTATAGAAAGGCCATGAATATTGACATGACTTCTAAAACTTTGATCAACTTGTTACAGAAACTCATTGACAATCACAGTATGTTTCAAACCTCAAATGAGCAAACTAAAACATCTCTAATCAATCTATTCATTACCAAGGCTTTGAATATGGGGGTGGAAACCACCGAAAAAGTGCATGATGTTCTCTCGAAACATCAAGATTCATTAGGTAGATTTAAAAGCATAGAAGACGAGATCATATTGATACAAATTGTCAAGCAAACAACAAAGTTTGATGAACTAATAAGTGAGATTAAAGGAAAATTGAATGGAAAAAACGTCAATATCTCATACGAGATGACAAAGTATATAGTTGACAATTACGATTTCTCAGATAAAGATGCTCTATCAAAGCTTGAAGAGGCAGGTGTGTCCTTAAACTTAGAAGATAGCGAAATCTGGATGAAAAAATTTGGTCATTCTGATAAGAGTGTTCTTTTGAAACAAATGTTGAAGTCGATTAAGGTTTGATCAGCAATGTATAATATTAGTTCATGTAAATAGCTAAATATAAATAGAAATTATATGGAAACCCCACGAATTTCCCGATTCAACTACTGCGCCGCACATGAATTTAATCACCAGCCACTGTATATTCAACTAGCCACGTTTCGGATTCTTCGAGAAGTTGAAGAGCAATTGTATCAATTAAAGACTGATAAGTCCGAGTAAGAAGGATCACTACGTCTTACTAGAAATACAGAGTTGTTGTGCAAAGAATAAATGAAATAGAATGAGTGCAACTGCAAAATTAATCAAGGAGGCCGAAACGGCACTGGAATCGAATAATTTGACTAAAGCTATTGAATCGTCAACTTTAGCTCTAGAGCAATCTCCAGATTCATTGAAATCATTCAAGTTGAGAAGTCAAGCTTATCTAAGATCTAAGAAGTATGATGAGGCATTAGCTGATAGCATACAAGGTTTGAAATTTGCTGAACAGAAGGGTAAAAGAGAATGTATTGGTAATTTCTATAAACAGAACGCAATGGTTTATTTCAAGATGAAACAATATGATGCAGCTTTCGAAGAAATAGTGAAGTCTGAAAAATACAACTCAAATGATAACGAAGCTTCAATCTTTAAGGGGATGGTTGTCAATAAGCTGAAAAAGTTGGGTATTGAGGACTCTGTTATGAAACTCAAAGAGAAGAGAATTATGGAATCTGCTGCTTCCATTAATGGTAGTGAAAAAACGACAAGTTATGAAGAATCCAAGCCACATCAGGAGCAATCTGTTCAGGAGAAGGTCCCTGTTGTAAAATCAAACCCTATTGTGTCAAAGCCACCAGCAGCTTTGAAAGTTGACTGGTTTGATACCAATACCGAAGTGAACGTTTCCTTATTCATGAAAAATATTGTCAGTGAATCGCTCAAAGTTGAATTGAAGAAAAACTCTGTATTTGCTGAATTCAAAACCAAATCAGGAGAGGATTTCAAATATGAAGTAAACCCATTATTTGATGAGATCGATACTGAAAAATCGTCATATAGATTATTTGGCACAAAATTGGAATTGTACTGGACGAAAACAAATCCAGTCAAATGGCAATCATTGGAGCTCAATGATTCCGTCAAAGTGTCAAGTACATCCACAATTCCAAAAGATACCGAAACCACAAGTAAGGATACATCTGCTTTAAGTTATCCTTCGTCGTCCACCAAGAAGATCAATTGGTCTAACTTTGATGTAGGTGATGTTGATGAGAAAGACGACAGTGATCCAAATGCTTTCTTCAAAGCATTGTATGGTGATGCTGATGATGATACAAGAAGAGCAATGATGAAGAGTTATATTGAGAGTAATGGAACGGCTTTGAGCACGGACTGGAAAGAAGTTGGTAAAGGTACCACAGAGACGACTCCTCCCGATGGCTTAGAAGCCAGAAAATGGTGAATACGAATAAATCATAATGGACATTAAGTATTAAGAGTAGTTTACAATCGGCTGACAGGCCATAAAACATATATAGTACATATAACTTTGAATGGCACCTCTTTAATCGATAATACAATAAACATTAGATCAACTTCCAGTACTATGACGAATCTGTGTATCTCTCAGAGAGTTTGTTAAGAAGTTGTCATTTTTCAACTTCATCTCAGTAGTATCCAAATAGTTGATGATTCTACTGTTTTCCTTGTTCTCTGTGTCCTCATTATAATCAATCATGGAATCGCTTAATTCTTCCACAGCAACAGGCGAAACCTTACTTTGGTTGTATACTATTGGTTTCTTCAGTTGACTCAACTTTGGTGACAAGCTCATCATATCATTACCGTTTGAATGAGAGTTGAGTGACAAAGGAACCAATGGGCCTTGTAACGAATCCAACGTAAACTTGAGATCTAAAGGGTTTGACAAGCCAGCTATAGAAGGATTCTTTTTTTTCAATGAGGGTGGGCTTACAGTTGGTTTTGATCTGTCGGGTGAATTGGAATTTAATCTCAATTCAGGTTTGGTTCTCAAGGCATGCGTGTTGCTTCTTGGTGTAAATGTTGGAATCTTGGTATCGCTAGCTTTCCGAGCTGGTGAAACTAAAGCTGTGTGATTTTGAGAAGGTAGTTCAGTTCTTTGATACTTAGACTGTCTCATAGGAGAACCTCCCATGATCACGATCGGAGTCTTTGAAATAGTTCCTCCAGTTAAAAAACCATTTGTACTTCTTTCATTATTATCTGACAACCCTTGTATTGATGGTTGATAAGCTCTTTTTCTGAATATCGGTGGGTCAACTTTTCTCAA
The DNA here is from genome assembly GCA_001661425.1 of Ogataea arabinofermentans. Taxonomy (NCBI): domain Eukaryota; kingdom Fungi; phylum Ascomycota; class Pichiomycetes; order Pichiales; family Pichiaceae; genus Ogataea; species Ogataea arabinofermentans. Next base: position 165,252 of record KV453856.1, read on the forward strand.
ACTTTGAAGAGATTCTTCCATTATACTTGGTTGACGTAACAAAGTAGCTCCCGTTGTGTTAGGTCTTCTGATGGGAGAACTGTCCTTTGAGTCAAATGGATTTCCAACTTCATCTGGATTGTATCTTCTGATTATGGAACCGTTGTTGCTATTTCTATTGCTGCTCGGAGGAACTGTAGATCTAGATGATCTCAAAGCAGATGTTGGTAACTTAGGAGCAATTCTTTGATTTCGTCTTTGAGTTGATGAGGAAGAAGGTCTGGTTGCTGGCTGTTGAGATACTCTTTGAGATGTGATTTTTCTTACAGATTTCAGTCTGGTGAACTCGCTCTCGTATCCTTCCAATCTCTCAGAGTATGGACGACCATCAACTTTGAACACTTTACCTTTGATGTTCTCATAGTACTTGAGCTGCTCTTTCAACCTCTCTATTGTTGAAGGAAGTAATCTGTTCACTCTATTTCTCTGTTTCCTCTCCATTTCTAATATGTTGAAAGAGTTACTCTTGAGTAATCTTTTTGGATCTTTTGACGCCTCATCAAGCTGGTGTTTCTCATTCAACAGTTGATTTAGACTAGCTATCAATTCTAATAGTGGTTTCACTGTTTCTATCTCCTGTCTTAGTTTGTTGATTTCCAAATTGTGCAACTCCAATAGATTTTCATCAAAGTTTGCCAAATCTGTTTCAAAGAATGCATCAAAGCTGTTCCTTTCTTGCTCATCGTACATTAAGATATCCCAGTAGCCTTCGATTCTTGATCTGCAAGATTGAATGAATTTTGACATATTCACCTTTTTTTCATCTTCTAGTTGAATCAATAATGCATCGAAGTTTTCAAGTGACGATAGTTTCAGGTTCTTATTTATCTTTAAAAACCTCTGTATTGAGTTATCGTTTGGTCTTAAAATTTCCCAAAGCTCTTCAGTGCGCTTTAACTGAATATCCAGCTTCTGTTGTCTTTCGCTTTCAACCTTTTTCAAACTCTCCAATACTTTGTTCATTTCATTCAGACAGTGAGTTTTCAGTCCAATTTTAGAAACTATATCATCATCTGTTTTGATCTCTGGAACGTTGCTCACTTCCATCTCTAAACTTTCGCTTAATGATGTTATAGAATTTATAACGTCTTTAACCTCTTGGATTCTATTTTGTAATATCAGTTTCACTTGTGACACTTCAGTCTCAATTTTTTTCAAAAAACTCGGACTGGTTTTATTAAATTTGGTAAGCATAATCTCTTTGATATCCTCGAGTTCTTTGACATTTAAAAATTTTGTGGTTTCTTCTCTTGTGGGTATCTCATTCAGAAAGTCAGGGTTTGAATAGCTGTCAATTTTCTCCAAGTAATTATAGAACTCGTTCAATTTGGACGATATCTTGAACACTTTTTCTAGAAGGACTGGGCGTAATTTGATAATATCGGATTCAATCTCGTTATTTAGTTTAGTCATGGTATATTCCTCATTGCAGTAGCTCACAAGTTTTGTAAAAGTGCCATATCTGTAATCGTTCAAGATCTTTTGAATCTTAAAACTCAACAGTAAGTCTTCATTCATTTCGGCTTGATAGTGTCTCAGTATATTGAAAACTTTAGATAAGGTAGCCAAAGATTTCGTAAACTCATTTTCCAAATGGTTCTGATTGTCCAGTAACTCTTTGTGTTGGCTCGCAAGCATTGAATTGATTGAGTGTAACCAATTTCTTAGTCTTGATTTAGAGTCCCCAATGACCAGACTTTTGTTTCTAAGATTATTTAGGGTATTAATTATATTCTGGGTTTGGATATCATGCTGTGCTGTCTCGTCAAGGATAAGGTTATTTTCTTCAATCTCAGCATTTTGCTGGTCAACGGTATTGGGTTCTTCATCCCTCTTTACCCCTGTCTTCAATGACTCATGAGATACAGACTCTTGCTCATTTTTCTTGATTATTGATAAGATTGATTGTATTTGATCGGGCGACAAGTTTGTCAGAAGACTTTCCTCTGCTTGTTGTTGGTTTTTCACCCGCATTTCTCGTTTATGGGTGGAGGGCAGTTGGTCGTTGTTGTCCATACTGCAGCTTGGAAGAAGTTAACAAAAGATTGTATCTCTGATATCTGTGTCTATACTAAACCATTAACAAGAAGAGAAGGGCAGCTTGTAAAAGAATTGTTACAACGTTTGTTTACATTACTTGCATCATTAACTCCCAAATAGGAAAACTATAAACACAGGCAGTGTTGTTCCGAGATTTAATTGTACATCTTTGCACCATTTATGTTTTAAGGCTGTGCTACAAAGGACAACAGCACTCTCTTTTTGTGTGTGTCCATATATGATCATATGTTGAGATTTTGGTGGATACTCTCTACAATTCTATATGAAGGGATGGATGATTGTTTTAAAATGAATTCAGTTTTAACATCGTTGATAATCAAATTCAAGCTAAGAGCAGACCACACCAGCTAGCCTCAGTTCTTTCCCATGTGATTAGCTCATCATTTACGCCATCAGGGGCAGCGATGACATAAGCTGCGCGGCCAAGCTAGCTTTGTTTGCGGATCAGCATGTCTTTCTAAGCGTTGATGTTACATGAGACGTGATGAAACAAAAGATTTCACCTGAACCTTTTCTCTCCAACTGATAAGCAACTCTTCAAGGTTTATATCGTATAGCTTTTAATTCAAAATATGGATCAATTGCATTTTGGAGGAGGAAGTGGAGGTGGGGTTCACCAGAATTCAAACTCCAATGGAGGTCTACCCAATGATCAAATGCATGGTGCTAATAATCAAGGGCAACGTTACACTTTACCTGGAATCATGCAATACCTTCAATCACAGTTCACTTTGATTGAAAAGAATAGAATGCTCAATGATTTAGAGAAATCCTCACTAAAATTGAAGATTGTAGAATTGGAAAGTGAAAGAAACTCGTTGAAATTACAAAATGAAAAGCTTAATTTGAAGGTTGAACAATTGAGTTTGAAAGTAGAATCACTAGAAAAGAAAACTGAACCTCAATCCAAAAATGGCGAGTCTGAAACGGGCCTTTTGAAAAGTCTGACACGTGGAAGAAGTCGAAATGGAAAGTCAAATCCGATTCCCACTTCAACAAGTAATAATAACGAGTTGTCGGATGATAATGACCCATTAATGAATATTAATACTATAGACGTTTCCAAACTAGTTAAAGCTAGGCAGTTCCTAAAATCTGCAACCAGTGAAATATTGTACATGCTCAAGTCTCCAACGTTGGAATTGACCGACCCAATTAACTTGTTGGCTGACCAATCAGACCAGTTCTATGTTGACCCATCACTACACTCAAGAAATATATCCCCTCTTCATGCTCAATCGAATAATAGCAATCAAAGCTCGAATGATGTTGACTCTAACTATGTGGATATGGCCATATCTTTGGCTCCTCCCTTCAAATCAAGAGCTCCTCAACCTTCTAATTTGACCGATTCTGAAGAAGAGCAAGTTGACGTTTCTTCTATTGATCTGGAGAGTGATGCTGAGACGGTTATTGAATCCAGTGAATCTACGAATACAAAACAAGAGATAAAGAAACCATTAACTCTGTTGAAAAGAAACACTGGTTCTGATAGTAAAGGGGAGGTTTCCATCCCAGTTACATTCAACCCGACTGATTGTAAGATGATTTATGATTTGTTACTTTGCTACTCTGCAGAGCAACGTTCGGTGGAAGTTTGGAAAGATATAATGACAAAGAAGAGTTTACTAATCACTGTCAGTTTACCTACAGCATTTAATAAGATGGTAGACATGTTCGCTACGGATGAATACGTCGTTGTAGCAAGTCCGAAAGAGCTACTTGTTTATATAATTCCAAGCATTGAGCCATCTTTGACCTATGAGTTTGATACCGAGATATCAGGCATTGATTTCGCCAACGATAAGATACTTGTTACATTGAACACCACTGTGGAAATTCTACAAATTGTTAAAGATAACTGCAAATTGCAACCACTATTCACAGCAAATTATGGTAGTGAACTGAAATCTGCAAAATTCTTGAAAGATACATCAAAGTTTGATATTAGTATTCTAACTTCAGACTCACTGATTTTACAAAATACCAGGCAATCCCCTTCACTTTCTCAAACTGAGTCCTCTCAAAACGTTCCAATCACAACAAAATTCACCCATTATTTATTGACTTCAAGTTATGTTATTCTAGAATTTGAAATTGGACCGTTCTTGATGAGTTTATCGGATTTGAATGGGTTCAAAGCCGTTCCTGTTGCTTTTAATACCCATGATCTTAATCTTCAAGCTTGTACGGGGAATCATAACCTTTTCTATAACGTTGAAATAACTGGCTCTAAAACTGTGAATCATCAGATTTTCACACTCGTGAATGGAAATGTGAATAAGTTGAAGAGTGTTGAAAGCTCAGTCAAGTCAGATCAAGAGTTTTGGTTCATAGTTAACGATGGAGAAATGGTGGGTTCATCGGTTGGTAAGTTCTGCTCATTACATTATCAAGATGGTGCTTTGACGGGCACCTTTGAAGCTGTTTGATTTGTATGTTATTTCCTATTTTTCTCCTACTTGTCACCCTCTTCTTTCTGATTGTTAATTCCTTTATTTATTGTAGATCACGATTTAATATGCTATGAATTTTTTCTTTTTCCAAGGGGCTCATATTTTTTGTTTACCGTGTTTTTCATTGCGTTTCTTAGGTACCTTAAAAATCATATGCGTCTAACGTACTGGCTTACTTGAAAATTGAAAATAAAAGTAGAAAGAAAATGTCAATTTTTGTCCTTTAAAGAGGAAACCCTGCAGTTAGACAGACTTAATATCTTCGAAATACACTTGAAAAGATGAATTCACATTGTATATTTAGAACTTTTACTTGGTGATATAAATACAAGGTGCAGGCTGTCATTCATTAATCGATGTTTGTTGCAATAGCTGAGAACCATATTTGTGAAGAATATCGAATAACCAGTACGAGATTACCAACTCATTAAAGCACGACCGACTATTTTGAAGATATTGGAGTACGTATCACATGCTCGACTTGTTCTACACTGGAAAAGAAACTTGAACATTGAGCATGGTGAAAATCCTAGTCTTCATCGGCTGCTTCCATTACCAATACAGAGGAGTCATGCTGTCAATGCTGTTTGAGTAATGCTGCTACCATGCTACCACTATGCGGCTCTATCTTGAAAATCGGTTAACCGCATAATTCAATAAAAGGCGGCTATGCGGCGAGTAAGTTATCGGAGTTTGTAAAGAAGTTGATTGCCTGCTTAAAATGGCGATGTCTCCATTACAGATGTGGAGAGAAGTGGTGGTTGTTGTGTTGAAACCTATGTAAGTGCTTGAAGAGTATTGGTGATGAATTTGAAAGCATAATCTCTTTTGAAATCACATAAACTGCAACGTTGCTGCTACCAGCTTTGGCTTTGAAGAAAATCGATCAGATGATCTGCCCTTTTCTTTCCAGCAAGGTGACTAGAAAAAGGGTATCATATTCAATTGCCGGTGTGTGCATAAAAAATGAATAGCTTGAATCCCGCATCCTTTTTGGATCTGCTTTGCCGATATATTCGAAACAATCAGCTTCCCGGTAACCAAGCTGTGACGGGACCCTACTTTTTATATTCCTGTATGCAGGCAAGCGGGATATGTCCATCTTCACACTTCTTTTATATCTAACAAAATCCAGATTTTTCATAGTCTTCTTTGAAGAGTTTTCAAAATCACAACTGCAATTTTAACTATAATAAGATTTTGATTTACGTACGCAATGAGGTATTCACTTATATGGGCTCTAGTTCCAACAATTCAGGCATTTGCTGCTCCCTTTGCTGAACCAGCTGCATTTGCTGAAGCTTTCGCTTTACAGCACGGCTCAGAATACGCTAACACTATGGGTGAGATAGCTATATTATATCCATCCGATAGAGAGTGGTCGGAGAATTCAGAAACTGTTGCACCTTGTGGATCTTATTCATCAATAGGTAACAGGTCGGAATTCCCATTGGATGATGGTTTTGTTGCTTTGGTTGCTAAATCAAATAAAGCTTGGTCCATCTCCTTGAAGATCTCATACGATGAGAACCCTACTAAAAACTCGGATTTTGATGAATGGGCAAGTGGTAACGTTTCTAATTCAATTGATATTGGTCATACATGTTTCTACATGCCTGATCAACCATCTTCAATCAACGCAGGTGATTATGCAACAATTCAACTGGAATACATGGCTTTGGAAGATGATTCAAACGAAACTCACTATGCATGTGCTGACATTGTTTTTGTTGAAGAATCAGTCTTCAAAGTCTCTGAATATGCCCTATCTTGTTTCAACGCTACTGATAACGATTACTATTCTTATTCAGATTATGGTGATGAGAGCAGCACTGAAGCTGTTGAAACAACAACAGTGACAGCATCAGCCAGTACCTCATCTACCAGCACCTCTTCAACATCAACTTCAACATCTAGTGGTGCAGCTGTTGCCGCTACTGTTTTGAAAGCGGCTTCCACGGTTGGTTTAGGTGCCATCTTCGCATTAGCCTTAAACTTGATCAACTAGTGTACCCCATTTTGCTATCCCTTTCAACTTTTCAAAGAACGGGAAAGGGTCTTCGATGGGATCTTTACCATCAAGCTTATTAGATCTTTTTTATTTCTCTTCTCTTATGTATTAAATTCTCTTTTGAATGAATTTCTACTCATATATAGTGATATATATTTAATGACTGTATATCCCCTTAGCTGATAGTTGATCACGTAATAAATTGCCTCATCAATAACTTTCGTCCAAAATTTTTCAGTCGGAGATTCAGAGCGAGTAAGGAAGCACTCAATACTAATAGTGTACATCAAACATCACACACTTGTGATATTGTTATCTTGGTAGTTTGGTGTTAAGTACCGATAATACATACTCTTTGATGTTTTCTTGTAGGTTACCTCAGGGTTTGGGTTTGAAAAACTTGGTTCGTGGTGTCACCACTTCCATCAAAAAGCCAATAATAATATCCAACAACCGTTCGTTCCATACTTCTCCTATAGTAAAGACATACGAGGAAGAAAAAGTTATATTGGATGAATTATCAGGTTCATTGACTGATGATGATATTAGTAGACTTGGGCGTGTTAGAAACATTGGTATTTCCGCACATATTGATTCGGGTAAAACAACTTTCACTGAAAGAGTTCTATATTACACAGGTAGAATTAAGGCTATTCATGATGTTAGAGGTCGTGATGGTGTTGGTGCTAAGATGGATCATATGGATCTAGAGCGTGAAAAGGGTATCACTATTCAATCAGCTGCAACTTACTGTTCATGGGATAAAGATAATCAACCTTTCCACTTCAATTTGATTGATACACCAGGTCATATTGATTTTACAATTGAAGTTGAAAGAGCATTAAGAGTTTTGGATGGTGCTGTTTTAGTTGTTTGTGCTGTTTCTGGTGTTCAATCACAAACAGTTACTGTTGATCGTCAAATGAAAAGATATAATGTTCCTCGTATCACTTTCGTTAACAAGATGGATAGAATGGGTGCTAACCCATGGAAAGCTATCGAACAGATCAATACCAAATTGAAGATGGCAGCTGCTGCTATTCAAGTTCCAATTGGTGCTGAAAAAGATTTGAGTGGTGTTATTAATATCATTGACAGACAATCGATCTATTTTGAAGGTTCTCAAGGTGAAAAATTAAGAATTGAAAAAGAAATTCCTTCTGATTTAGTTGATCTAGTTGAAGAAAAAAGAGCTTTACTAATTGAAATGTTGGCCGATGTTGATGATGAAATCGCTGAATGTTTCTTAGAAGAAATTGAACCTACAATTGAACAAATTAAAGGTGCTATCAGAAGAGCAACTATTGCTAGAAAGTTCACCCCTGTTTTAATGGGTTCTGCATTAGCTAATAGAGGTATTCAACCAGTTTTAGACTCTGTTGTTGATTATTTACCAAATCCTTCTGAAATTTTGAATACTGCTTTGAATGTTGGTAAAGAAGAAGCTCCAGTTAACTTGATTCCAGCTGCATCTGAACCATCTGTTGCTTTAGCTTTCAAATTGGAAGAAGGTAAGTATGGTCAACTAACCTATTTACGTGTTTACCAAGGTAAGTTAAAGAAAGGTTCCATGATTACTCACGTTAAAAGTGGTAAGAAAATTAAGATTGCAAGATTAGTGCGTATGCATTCAAATGATATGGAAGATACTGATGAAATTTGTGCTGGTGAAATCTGTGCCACTTTCGGTATCGATTGTGCTTCTGGTGATACTTTCACTGATGGATCAGTTGATTACTCAATGACTTCGATGTTTGTTCCAGATGCTGTTGTTTCATTATCAATTGCTCCTCAAACCAAAGATGCTGCCAATTTCTCTAAAGCTGTTAACAGATTCCAAAAGGAAGATCCAACTTTCCGTGTCCACTATGATGCTGATTCCAAAGAAACTATTATTAGTGGTATGGGTGAATTACATCTTGAAATTTATGTTGAAAGAATGAAGAGAGAATATAACGTGGAATGTACCGTTGGAAGACCAAGAGTTTCCTATAGAGAATCGATCAATGGTAGATCTGCTTTCGATTACACCCACAAGAAACAATCTGGTGGTGCTGGTCAATTTGCTAAAGTTATGGGTTACTTAGAATCAACTGAGTTAGCTGAAGAAGGTGAAATTGCAGTTATTCCAGGTGAAGATATTAAATTCCGTAATCATTTCCAAACAAAGGTTGTTGGTGGTAAGATTTCAGAAAAATTCTTGATGGCTTGTCAAAAAGGTTTCGAAGACTCTTGTGAAAAGGGTCCTTTGACAGGTTCTAGAGTCTTAGGTGTTCATATGGTGGTTGATGATGGTGCTACCCATGTTGTTGATTCCTCCGAAATGGCTTTCAAAACTGCTACTCAATATGCCTTCAAACAAGCATTCATGAAATCCAATCCTGTTATTTTGGAACCTATCATGAACGTTGTGATTACTGCTCCTATGGAATTCCAAGGTAATATTATCTCATTAGTTAACAAATTAATGGGTATCATTAACGATACTGAAAATAATGCTGATGATTTCACAATGACTTGTGATTGTTCATTGAATAATTTGTTCGGTATTGCTTCCTCTTTGAGAGCTGTTACACAAGGTAAGGGTGAATTCACAATGGAATTCAAAGAATACCAACCATGTCCTCCTCAATTACAAAAACAATTGATTGATGACTACCAAAAGAAGAGTAAAGAAAAAGCTTAGATTTGAAAAATTTTACTTATTTTAGAAGCTGCTCCGTATATATATCTTGTTCATAGTCTTTCGTATATACTTTTCAAACTATACATAGTGTTCGATCATGTTTTGATTGTTTATTTTTACTTTTTTCCAATTTCGATAGATGAGAATTAGATTATTTATAAACTCTAACAAAACAAAAAATAAAATAAAATGAAAAAGTAAAAAAAAACACTGACTCTATGAAGAGCAGTAATTCGAATGTGTAAATTAGTTGAAGATATATGCATAGATATATCATCCTTGGATTTCAATCTATACGTTGAATGACTTTAAAATATATCTCAAGAGACGAACTCAATATTTGAGAGTGTCCGACGGCTCTATAATCTAGATTGCGGATTGGTTAGTTGACTATATTTTCTTATATGGCTAAGTAGCCCACAGTTTTTGTGCCCCCTTCCATATGCGTGAAACCCCATTATGACAGGATTAAAAGATTTGTTCAACTCTTTGGAACGTTTTCCAAATCAATCTTGCCTGATTCGATCCAACTCGAATCAACCAATTTTTCTTTGGCTGCATACAGATGTTTATAGGATGCTTTAATAGTACCCTCAGAAACACCAGTTTTTTCCGAAATCTTCCCCAAAGTAACTTGTTGCTTGAAGACTGCTGTTGTGAAATATATAACAGTAGCAGCAATGGTGGTTGGAGATCTACCTTCCAAAACACCAACTTCTTTCAAACGACGGGCAATATGTTGGGCAGAACTTGTTATTTGTGGGGTTAAACCCAAATGAGAACAGAATCTACCAACTAAATCTTCAGGATTCGTTTGAGTAGTAGCAATCGTATCATTTTGATAAGTAATCAAACCACCCTGTTCCTCATTCTTTTTCTGAATGATTTGATTGATGATTTTGAAAACTTTACCAATTTCTTTCTTAGGAACATTAGTCAAAGCCCAAATTTCCTTGAATGAACGAGGAACACTTGCCTTTCTACAACCCAAAAAGATGGCACCAGCCATGATACTCTCTTGCAGTTTACCTCTCAATAATTTATCATCGTGAACAAGTTTATAAACTTCCTTTGCACCATCTTGGACAACTTTAGGAAGTTGATAACCTTCACACATCTGAGAAATTCTAGCATAGGCTGCTTGCAAAGCATTATCCTTCTTATCAACTAATGATTTACCTTGAGTTCTGTTCAATTCCCTTGCCAATCTACCACCATCAGTACCAGCACTAATGACAGTGGACAATTGATCAGAATCCAAGATAGAATTGGTGGCCTCACCAACACGCGAAGGATCATCACCATTTTGATCATCGTTGTTAAAAGTTCTCCATTCCGATCTAGTATCAATGATCCTGGAACATAACACCAACCCACACAAGGCACAGACGATGTCACCTTCACTGTGTCTTTCAACCAGTTCTGGAGGGTAAACCTTACATTCTGGACAAGCCAGAGTGACGTTTAAATTAACACCTCTGTATGGTCTTCTGTCTGTTGGAGATGGCATGGTGGGGAGGGAAGACGGTTTCAAAAGAAGAAGAGATGATGAGTAATTAAATATACACTACACAGTTAAAAAACATGATGATGAACCTATTTGTAATTTGTGGCAAATTTGATGGTGTAAAGATGCGTATTTGTACTTGTTTGATGTGGCTGATTCGTCCGGGTAACGTTTTATCTTCATAAGGTGTGCTGCCAAATACAGCCTGTTTTAGACTGGTGTTAGTTAAATAGGAGACACTTTTGATTATCGTAGTTGATCGGTCTCATTTGTTATTGTTGTTGTTGTTGTTGTATATATCATCTCATCAGCAATCATTGTATTATTGAACTGCTGCAATAAACCAGAATTCAGTTACAGACTTTACTTGTCCCCCACACCAGTTCAAACTACTCCACTCAATCAAGAGATAGCAATCGATCATACATATTAAAGTATAATAATAATGTCCAATAACCGCAAAAAGACTATACTTAAAGTTATCATCCTTGGTGATTCGGGTGTTGGTAAAACATCTTTGATGCAACAATTCATCAATGGTAAATTTTCACAGCAATATAAAGCCACAATCGGGGCAGACTTCCTACCTAAAGATCTAACTATTGATGATAAACAAGTCACCATGCAAATATGGGATACTGCAGGTCAGGAAAGATTCCAAAGTTTAGGAGTGGCGTTCTATAGAGGTTCAGACTGTTGTGTTTTAGTTTATGATGTTACAAATACAAAATCTTTCGAAAACGTGCAAAGTTGGAGAGATGAATTTTTAATTCAAGCAAATATTAAAGATCCTGATAATTTCCCATTTGTTGTGATTGGAAACAAGATTGATGTTGAAGAGAACAAAAGATTGATCAGTTCCAAAAAAGCACAGGCTCTATGTGCCAATCTAGGTAATTTACCATATTTTGAAACTAGTGCTAAAGAAGCTGTTAACGTTGAACAAGCATTCGATGTTGTTGCTAGAAATGCTTTACAGCAAGAAGAAAGTTTGGAATTTAGCGACGACTATACTGATGCAGTCAATATTCACGTTGATGGAGACAATTATGGTTCATGTGGCTGTTAAATATCTACTTTTATAACTTTTTTCCTAATAAGTTTGTTTGTATATTTGCGTTCTGACGTCCTCGCTAATCTTGCTATTACTATTACCATTACCACTCCTATTATCACTCATATTATATTCATCTTGCTTCCCTCCATATCTTATTTTGGTTATTTAATCTATAGCTCTGCCCTTTATTCTGCTGTTTGTTTGTTAGTATATGTGTTTTTCAGTTTTTTCTTTCTCTTTCTTTCTTTCTTTCTTTCTTTCTTACTTCTCCTACATTAGATGTTCGGGACAATACAGATTTAAATTATGATTACACTATAATAGTTTCTCAAAGTAAGGCATGATACCTCGTTTGGCTGAGCAATGTCAAAAAGCTGGAGCAGTTTGATGGCACAGCAAAGTAAAAACATGATATAACAGCTTTGAATTCGATCCAAAAACAAAAACAGGTTGATCAATCTTCTTGTTGGAAAACAAATCTCCAGACTAAAACAGGATTGTGAGTTAATTCATCGATATCAAAAAAAGAGAAGTTCAATGAGGTGAATCTCCAGACTTAAAATAAAAAAATAAATGCCCTCACTCAGAGTTGAACTGAGGATCTCCACATTACTAGTGTGGCGCCTTACCAACTTGGCCATAAGGGCTTCTTGTTGAAAAAATAGAAAATAAATCTACTCTGCGGACGCATGTTTTCTCGATTTTCAAGACTTTCAAAAAATGGAGTCTGCATCTTTATCTTTGGATAAATCAACGAATAACAAGAGTTACTTTTTACAATATATATGTTGTAGAAACTCATTACTGTTTGTAGTGGGTACTGCTTGAATTTTCAAAATTGAAGCAGAATTGAGAAAGTTACAAGCAAAAATATAAATAGTTCTGATTTTCCAATTTTTTTTGTTTTTAGACAAATTTGACGGAGTTCTTTGAAAGTTAAGAAATATCAAACTAATACTTTACTTTTCTCTCTGTACCATGTTTTGATATAAAAATGGAATAAGGGAATTATAAAATAATACTCTGGTAATGTTCTAGCAATGGGAGATCATTTAAATAATAGTAAAGGGAACGAAAGTGATATATTTTTGCTCAAATTATTGTATAATTTCTCTCTCTGTTTTGTTGAGAGATTTATCAGTATACACAGTAAGCTATTGAATAATATACCATTGATTACCATTGGTTTCATGGTATGGAAGATTATAAAAACGAATAATGAAAGGGGATGCAGGTGGGAATTAGAATGAACATAGAACATCCTCGACTACAGCGACTCCAACAAAGACGGTTTTCAGCAACACAGCTGGACCATGCATAGTTTCCTGATTACATGTACAAGCTATTCAGATCATTACTCAAATCCTGAAATTCTCTAAGTAAATTGCTCATGGGGAGTAAGTTCAAATCTCTATCTATAAAAAAGAACTGGAAGCACAAGTGCTTGTTTTATTTTTATACAAACCGAGGTTACTGTTACTTGTTACTCATTACACAAACGATTGGTATAACGAATGAAGGACGTATGAGTGTAAACTCACATCAACTTGTGACATGGATAAACAGAACATATATGTATATTGACTCAATAAAGTAAATGTTTAGGTTGAAAGGGATGAAAATACAGGAAAAGGACAAAGTTCAATTCAACATCAGTCTCTACCGTTCAATGGTATGGTATTTTATCATCAATCGTGTTGATAAATAGCTACCAAGTTTTCAAAGACCTTAAAGGGTATATATAACCTTTGAGTACATACAGAATTAAACCGTGTTGAACGTCCCTACTTCCAACTTAGATTGATAGATGACCACTAAGTATTTCTTTTACATTAATAACGTAGCGTAATTTAACGTATAATATCATTATATAACATCATTAAACTATAACTAAAAAAACAACAGCATCTAGAAAAACAAAGAAAAACCCAAAACCAAAAAAAAAACACCATAGAATAGCCCTCAGTATGTATATAGAAAACATACTAATCCTCAGTAAAATCAGTTCAATAAACTTTCAATACTAGTTCTACGTTCAGTACCTTTTAGTAGAAGTAATACCTTACTTGCAGCACTGACAGATACTTTTCCAGACCCACTATCATCATCATCATCGCCATCATTATCATTATTGATTGAACTACTGGTTTCATCATTGGGCAAACTACGAGATATCGAACTCGCACTTGAAATGGTAGCAGCTATACCTCCGCTGCCAGAGTTAGTGCCAGATTTTGCACCAGTACCAGAATCTAAACCTATACCAATCGCCAAACTTCCGGTTTCTTTGATTGTACCCATAACAGTACTTGAACCACCAACACCATTCAAGATTGCATTCATTGGTGTTGTAAATGGCACAGCTGATGACGAACCAACTAGTTTTGTTTCATAATTTGGAGAATTTGAACTTGATCTAGACCTAGATATAGAATCGCTTGCGGATTCCAATTCACTATTTTCAATACTCATTGAATCTGATGTTGATTTATTAGTATTTGTGTCTTGAATTGCAGGTAATGGTAATTTGAATTTAGCCTTGAAGTTATCAGAATATGCTGTTTTTTGTTGTTGTTGTTGTGAATCTATACTTGATTGCTTTTGTTGTTCTTGGAAACCGATACTAGAGTTAGAACTGGAGCTAGAACTAGATAAGGAATGATGTCTGATAGATAAAGGAAACGTTTGTCTGTTTGCATTGATATGGCTACCGGGTGTATTTGATGTAGTTGATAAAGAGGCGGCTATATTATGAGATAACTCTGGAGTTATTAAAGGTGTAGGAATATCATTATTATTCGATTTTGAGTATTGCTGATGATCAATATGTTGTTTTTTGAATGGTGGCTCATTGTCCTCTTCGTTATTATCATCTTCATCTTCATCTTCATCATCAAAATCATCCTCACTTTCAAGGTTATTTTCACCTTGTGATGAATCATTCGTCATTGAGCTCATCAAAGACTCAATCTCTTTCGATATTGGATCCATTTCATCTTTATTCATTTCACCATTATTTTTCCATATCTTTAAAAACAATTCATCAAAATTGAAAGACTTATCAATATCTCTATAATTTTGTAAATCTAAATCAAACTCAATGAAATTCAAATTATTATTCAAATTCAACCAATCAATGAAAAAAGATCTAGTTTGAATTGGAGTTAACATTTGTAATTTCAATAGTTTTATAACTAAATGAAGATATTTGATGTATTCAACAGTTGATTGTAATATTGTTAATTTATGCATTAAATTTGAATTATCAAAATTATTTTCATTAAATCCATTCAATATATTTAATCTACAAGCAGGTATTATAAATTTTAAAGCTTCAAATTCTCTACTCATTCTAATTCTTCTCTTTTTTTCAATTATTGAATGTTGAGTTTTCAATTCTTTTTTTTTCTTTTCAATTTCATCTTGATTTGTAACTGTTGAAGATTTTCTTCTTCTTTTAACTGTATTTGAAGGCGGTATCATTGGATTTATTGATGGTGAAGTTAATGGATTCAATGAACTTGTAGTCATTGGTGATATTGATGGTGAATGTTGAATTAACTTATTATTATATTCGTCATTAGGCATGAATGAAGAAGTTAAATAGTTTGAATTGGAGCTAGTTATAGTTGGTGAAATACAGTTATTCGGATTCAAATTTGGTGATGTATTCAAATTAGTAGAACTACTTGATTTTTGCATTTGAATGAAAGTTGGTTTGAATACAGGTGGTGGTGGTAATGTATTCATTATCCCGGTATGAGATGGAATAAACATATTAGAGTTCTGAGGTTGTTGAATCATTTTGAATAAGCGTATAGTTTGAGATTACGATTAAGATTAACTATCATGTCACGATATCAAGTTGGATGGGATGTAAAGTTGATATATAAGTAATCAAATAAGAGTTGGTACAGGAACATGATGTTCAATTTAATTACTTAGAAACGTTTTTACTGTTACTACAGGTACCTTTTCTGGTTAAGACAGGTGCGAGAGATAAATCAACAGGATCACTGAAAAGTGAATAGATTAGTTATATTGTTTATTTTACATTGAACCCAACACCGCACACTTACATATATATATATATATATATATATATGAACATGTATCCTTGATAAGAACAGAGTATGATATCATCAAGAGTGATCATATATCACAAACACTCTCCAATAGCACCACTCAACAACATCCAGTTAACAAGGAACTTTGAGTGGTCACAAGACATGGATATGAATCTTGGCTGTGTCACTTACCCACGTGGATCTGTCTCTCTCTCTCTCTCTCTTTAGCTTTGCACGTTTTGTTTGTTACTTAAGTATGGGCTGTATGTTTTATCTGCTTGTGCTTGTGCCAGGAACATCAAATCATATTATGTCTGTCGTGTGTCATTATCCCAGCCAGCCACTCTTTTGTTCACCTTGACTATCTTGCTTTGTTGTTGTCCACGTTTCCCACCTTATCAAAGAAACGAAAAACTTTATTAATTATCCCGGAAATGAGCCACTGCAAGCCGCTTTATGCCCCACATTAATTGATTATTCCAGCGTCGATCGTCTCTAACTTATCCACGTGCTTTGCGTCGATTTTTTTATAACTCACGTGACACACAAATTAAAAATCTCGGTTATAATCGGCTAACTAACAGTCGGCTTACCGAGGACTTAATAAAGGAAACCCGTACACCACTTAAATTGAAACACAATTTTGCTTTTGAATGACTCTTAAACAGCACTTTAATGAGAATTTAATAAGGTTAACTCTTTCTTTTCTGAAAACAGTAGTAGATATACATACATACACACAATAAAAATGTCGTTAGTTGATTCAATACCACCAACTTTACAAACTGCTAACCCTCAAAGATTTAATCAACAACAACCGCAAAAGTTATTAAATTTAAATAACTCAATTTCAAATAAAGATGAATTGAAGTATTTTGAAAACGAATTGAAAACAATATATACTTTGAATTTAAATCTATTTGATAATCTAACAAACTCATCATATTCACTTATACTTTTGAAAATTCAAGAAAATGTCATAAATCTATTGAAAGATTTAATAAATGTCAATAAAATGTTAAATTATCAAAATGGAGGAGGAGGTATCAAATCACATTGTTTCATGAGTTCGATAATTTTATCATTTAAGGAATCTTTCATCAATTTCATAAATAATGCTGAATTATCATATGTTGAAATATTCAAATATGATCGTTTTTTCAAAATTACAACTTTGAAAAATCTATATTCTCAGATTTTAAATATCATCAAATCAAATACATATTCATCCACGACATTATCCAATTTGAAAAACATCAGTGAATTAATACAATTAAATTCAAAATCATACATACTTTTCAAGAAATATAATCATGTGTATTCAAAATCAAATATCATCTTTGAAAATAAAGAAGATTTCAAAAAATCATTGTTGAGAGGTAGTATATTATCAAATGAAGTTCTAAATGATGATATTGATGATGATGAATCGATGTTTGATGAATCAGACTATGAATTGATCAGATCTGATGAATTTAAAAATTTCAATTATCAAAGATTAGTGGATTTAGGTTTCTTCCAAAAAACCATTTTTAAAAGAGGTTGATTCATATATCTTCTCTTCTTTCTTTCAGAGCACGCTTCTTCTTTCCTATTATTATCACTTGGTTTCTCTTATGGTTCAACTCAAAAAGTTTTATTTATTTTTTCTCTTTTTTCCCTTTTTACTTATAGTTGATTTATCCTACTATGTAACGTAATAAAAAAAAAAATCGTATATTTATTTTTGGATATATTGCTCGTTATAAAAAATATATCAAAAGTAATCGAAGATAAAGATGAAGCAATAAAAAAAAATATTGCAATAAAAACACTGGACTAACTAACACAAATGATTTAAAACAATTATTTTTGAAGAAAAAGAAAAAAAAAATTAACAACGACAACAAGTAAAAGGGTATATATATAAAAAAAACCACAATCAATTTAAACCTATTCAAATCAATCTGTATTCTCACTAACATCTCTTTGATCACTAGCCAAAACCCATCTATCCCAACCTTCTCTTAATCTAATCTTTTTATGCTTACCGGATCCACTAACTTGTAATGTATCTATACGTTTTATAGCTTCAATGATAGAATTCATATCACCTTCAGATATCACTTTAACTCTTGCAAAATTTGCAATAAATGTTACACTAACATATCCTTCAGAATTCATATGCTTTCTTAAATAAACATCTTTCAATAAATTCTCAATACTGAAATAATACTCAATTTGTTTGACTAGTTTATCAATTTTTTCTTCTCCATAACTATATCCATCAGTTGGCATACTATATTGAATCGGTTGATGAGGTGGAGGTGGTAACATCGATGGAATATACATCGGTTGATAATATCCTTGATGTTGCATTGGTGATGACGGCATCTGTTGGAATGGTTGTCCATTCTCGTTTTGGAAACGACCAGGTCCATAATACATGTTTGGATCCATATATAATGGTTGATGAGGAGTTGGAGGTGATGACAATTCTAAATTTGGTGGTGTTGATCCTGCATGAGGATGTAATGGTTGTGGTGGAGGTGCCAATGACGGGAGTGGGGTTATTGTTTGTGAAATACCCAATTGAGGTTGGAAACGATATCCATGTTGTTGCTGTTGCTGTTGCTGTTGCTGTTGCTGTGGAGATGATGGAGTTTGTCCAAGAGGAATATAAAAGTTGTTAGGAGATGATGTTGGGGGATCTTGAATGGTTCGTATAGTATCTGTGGTAGGTGACCCACTTGATGAATCTGGTGAATTTCTTTGACTGCTTCTTCTTGATGTACTTGTTGAGCCATTATTTGGAGGTGGAACTTGTGGCATGAAGTAGGGATAATAATAAGGAGGTGGAATAAATGGATATGATGATTGAGAAATACCACCGATGGGAGCACCAGAATACGATCCCTTATTTCTTCTGTTACCATTATGTTTGTTGTAATTGTTATTGCTAAAACCGTTGTTGTTTCCATTGAAATTGCTACCGTTATTATGTGACTTATTTAAACGTGAGTTTCTTTGCCCTCTTTGACGGTTAATATTGCTATGGGTTTCAGTATTTGAAGGCGAGTATTCATCTTGAGTGAGTACTTTGTTGGTATCTCCTTCTTCATGTGTACTATTTTCATTCAAGTCATCGCCATCACCTGCATCACCCTTGATGTTTATGCGCTGAACAAGATCTGTTAAAATCTCTGGTGATGGCTCAGTATAAGCAGTTGATGTTGATAGAGGATTTTCAGACATAGTGACCGTTTCTGTGGTGTTTGGTTCACTGAAAATCAATGTCTTTTTATCTTCAATCAACGCACTCTCCGAATTGTTGTGATTAGTGACACTCTTGCCATGATTTGAGCTTGAATTCTTTTTGCTTTCGCCCCTCTTGTTGGGTTTCCTATTTTGAGAATTCTCTCTCTTTTTCTTATTATTACCGGAATTGTTTTCATTCTTATTTTTGTTATTGTTCGTAGAAGGTGATGCAACTGAGATCTCTGCCTCTAATGGAATCCATTTTTCTTTCCCTAATTTTTTTGTTTTGGTACCTATTGTTGAAGACTGGGGAGATAGCGAACCTGCGGCTCTTGATGGTGATGCTGGTGAAACAGCTGCATTATTATTATCATTAGGAGGAGGTGGAGGAGGTAAATTTGTAGTGGTCTTTGTTGATGACTCATATGGCTTGTTCAAAGGTAAGCGATTCCAAGGATTGGTTTGAGGGGGTGGAGCAGGCGACAGAGTGGCCACCTTTGACGAAGATATATTTTCTAAATTATCATTCATATTGAGATCAAGTCCTGTAATCAATGGAGTGAAAGCTATGTGTTAATAAGTAATAATAATTTCCTGAAATGAAATGAAAAAGTGAACGACGTAAAGTTTTGAAATAAAATGCAGAGTTAAGATAAAAGACCCGTCTTGATTATCTAGTATTCTATGATTTTGATGATTTTGATGAATTTGATTTTGGTTTTTTTTATTAGATCCAAAGGGAATGGGTCTAAAGTGCAATAATATATAGATTTTTCTTTTTTTTTTCTAGTTATTAATCAATGTGTGGTATATTTTGTACTCTGTAATTTCCTCGGTGATCGCAACAGACAACAGAAGATGAAAATGACTAAAGAGTATGTAAACGGGTAAAATGGAATACAAATGGAAGATCAAAGTTTAGAAGAACAAGAAAACAAACAATTGAACTATCTAATGTAGATGACAGTAAATCAGTGGTTATAAGTTGAAGAACCGTGAAATGGAAGGTATCGAAGAAGCGGTAGTGATTGAAAAAGGTCTAACGAAGTGTGAGAAATCGGCCGCTAGACAAGGGGTAATGACTTAAGTATGTAGAAAACGAACACCTCAGAATTTAAATGTGAATGCGATGTTCCAATACTTAACTAAATGTAAAACAGAGATGAAGGGAATGGTAAATCATAAAAGAACAAGAACAAAGACAAAGGAAATAAGTAGAACAAGGCCCTCCCTTCCTCCTTTTTGCCTCAATTCACCGCCGCGTCGATTTTGAACAGACGCGTCGATCATGGATTTGGAAACAGTTAACTACAAGTGTAGTCTTATACATATTGCTATTGGGATATATATAAGTGTTGATAGATGGTCAATACCTTCATATTCTTATCAGTTTGTCGATCAGATTGGTGTAATGGCCGATTTTGTGGCATCTGGACCTCTCAAAGTAGCACCAATGTCCGATCATATACCAAATAATTCTTCATCTCAACAAGCTCTTTCTCTTCACCATTTACCGTGTGAATCCTTTGACGTTCATCCCCTAGACTCCGAAAATGCTATAAAATCTGGGATTCAAATTACTCTTTTATCATTCATTACTAGATCTAACATTGATATATCCAAACTGACATCCAAAGACTCATTCCAAATTATCCCTGATTCCAAAACATTGAATCTGCTACAATCCTCTTCAAACATGGATGGTTTCTTAGGCTACTCTGTTCTTATTAAAGAGAGTGAAGAAGCAACCTTGAAACAATCACATGCTCTTCTTATACCGTCCTATGGGAGTATATATTTGGTGCTATTTTTGCGAACCGGTGAGGAACTCCCACAGCAGCAACAAACCATAGTGGCAGATACCACCACCTCCACAGCAGTCAAGCTAAATAGTATATTTCATAAGGATCAATTCTTATCACAGTTGCCAATACAACACAAGTTAGTGAAACTCCCCAATGAATCATATCTCAAGAGTTTTTCAATGAAACCACCATCATCATTGTCCACGATTGAGGATTCACCAACTAAATTGACAAACGTCGATCCACAAGAGTTCCTAGCAGAACGTTATTTTTCAACCTTATACAAGGATACGATACCGTTACAATTTTTCACCAAGACTGCGTTGCCTAGAACTCACGTTCTCGCTCATTCGAACACACCGTTGGTGAAGGAGAGTTTAAATAAGTTTGTGATTAAATCAATGCTTGATTTCGATAACAGAAACAAGCACATCATTATCGATCTAGAAAATGCTTTGAAAACTGATGATGATGGCTTCATAAACGAGAACCATCTCTTGGATCCGGCAGAGCTACCTTATAGAAAACTCTTTGCTGAATCATTAAAGGAATCATCCGAAGATAAAATAAATGAAGCTATCACAACTTGGAAAATAAGAGAAGCAAAACTACAAATCTTGTTGAGTTTGGAGCTACTCAAGCTTGTCATTGATGGTGATGATGATGATGTGTCAAAAGGTATAGTAGATCAAGGATTGAAGAGCTTGGTTCCTATGAAGCCAAAGACTAAAAGAGTGAGATTAGTTGGGCGTAAGAAACGTCTAGTGCCTACTCTAATTGGAACGGCAGTTCCTGCAAATATACAATTCACTACAGATTTCAGAGAGACTAAAGAGACCGAAGATAACGCCATTGTTTTGAGCAAATCAGTACTTGAAATGAACATCTCATCTCTTTTTGATAAGTTATGCGTTTGGGATGCCATTTCAGGAGTTTCTGCAAAGAATGACTCGTCTGCTTACAATTTCTTGATGAGCTCGGTTATTCCTTTTTTTCAAAAAACCCATCTCAAATTACTTAAAGATTTAGTTAACAAATCAAGGGGACCTTCTGTATCAAAGAAACAGCGTGAAGTTGAAAAGAAACGTACCAAAAGAGATGCTACTGTTGTGGAAAGACAGGAAAAGCCAGCTTTATCCAGGGCGTCCAGCACACTTGGTGATATTGATTTGTCGAGTTTACAGCTGAAGAGATCAACGTCAACTTTGAACTCATCAAGACCAGACTTCTCAAAGAAGACTTTCGAAATGATTAGCAGTACGTCTTTCTCACAACAACCTTTCAACCTATCACAATCAGAAAGTCAACCAAATTCTCAGTCTAACTCCCAACCATCTAAATCACAGCAAACTCAGCCACAGGCAAAGCTACTGGACTTTGAAAAGGGTATTTTTACGCAGCACAGAAAGAGAAAGCTAGGAACCTCTAAGCCAACCTCGAATTCTAACTCAAAAGCAAAGAAATCAAATATCACTAAATCGTCAACCTCATTAGAAGTGACTCAAATAGAGGCTACACCTATGAAATCACGAACTAAGAATTTGCTTATCAACAAAACAGATAGCAAATCCCAGTCAACTAATGAACATAAATTCTTAGTCATTGAAGAATCGCCAATAAAGAAAATGAAATTGTTAACACCATCAAAAACTAAAGCTAGACTTGAAAGGAGACAAGTAATAATTGACTCATCTCCTTTCAAACGACCATCATCTTCATCATCGACATACTTGAATAAATCCCCAACAGCAGAAGGGATAGTTATAAACTCAAGCCCCGAGACTTTGAAAACTGGAGATGATTGGAAAATCACACCTTCATCACCTATCAAAATACTAGCATCTCCAATAGCCTATAGAAGTATTAAAAAGCCAAATGGTGTTGAATTGATACCACCTACACCCCCAACTAATAATAATGATCAAATCAACATCGTTTCACCAACATTATCATTGACTCTTCCAACTAAGCCTGGAACTGTCACTCTTCCCGAATCATCCCCTTTCTACATTCATCGTGTATCGGACATTGATGAAAGAAATGGATCAGTAGATAGGACCAATAGAAAATTGAAGTTTACCTGAACTCTATTCCAAAACGATTAATTATAATTTGAATATATATATATATATTTTCGCTTTCGTTTATCTTGATTAATTTTAATTTAATGATACATATAATATAGTAGTTTTACTAGAGAAATAAATTTACAACTCACCAAAGAAAATACCATTGTAAACATCAATGGCATTATCTTGTTCCAACACTTTCTTAGCAATCAAATCACCGATTCTATCAGTTAATTTAGTTTCCATATCGGCTGTAATCTTCTTCGACTCCACCTCTTCATCACCGTCATCCATCTTGTCATCACCATCATCATCGACTTTTCTTTTCTTTTGAGCTTGCACCTCAGCATTCTGAGCAGTGACAAGTTTACCATCTTCAGCAAGAACATTCAAACAGTCAATTAAGCTATCTAATAAGATATTATAGCTCTCGTCTTCTTTCTCAGACATCCCTGACAAAACAACATTCGACCAACTTTTCAAGTTCCCAACCATAATGATTCTAATAACTTCAGTTCCCAAAGATTTCATTCCCTTGATCGAACCAAACTGTGTCCCAACGGAGTTTTTAGTCGTACTACTCAAGAAGGCTCTTAACATGGTTCTGGTGATTCTAGGCTTCAATGTAGTATATGATGATCCGTATTCTTTTATGATTCTTTGTAATAACGAGGCAGCCAGTTCTCTAATTTTGAAATGTCTCTCTAATTCAGCTTTGGTTCCTTGAGATGGTCCAATTTTCTTAGCGAGTAACAAGGTCAATATACAGGGCATCAAAGCATGAATGTAAGGATCCAAGAAGAGAGATTTGTTACTCAAAAGAGAGTAAATAGCCATAAGCATAGTTGTTAAGTAATCTATTGTTTTCAAATTATGAGTTATTGTTTCTGCGATGAATTGAATGAAGTATGGAACTAATTGATGTAAACCAGGGTCAGATTCCATTGATTCCAAAGCAGCAGTTCTTAAAGTTTCATTCGATTCATCCATCAAAGCAGCAATCGCTTTATCGAAATATAGCTGCAATTCCTTGGAGAGCATATGTTTGACCAAAGGCTTGACATCCAACTCTTTCTTTGTATTTTGTGAACTTTGTTCCACCGTTGTTAGACCATTTGACGGATTGGTTGTCAAGGTGACATCATCATTATTCAAACTCAACATATTTTCCATTGTTCCTCGCTGGTTTGGAGGAAGTTGTCTGATATCACTTGGATTTGGATTTTGAGGAATCGTTGGTTGAACACCTTCAATGGCTAACCAATGTGCTGTAAATGATGTAAATCTAGGAACTTTTGGTAGTGGTTTATTGATAATTTTCTCAAATTCAACGTCATCATCATCAATATAGTATAGGGTTTGACCAGGTCCAATCATGGCTTCTTTGAATATCAGAGGTCTTGAAACATCATAACCATAAAGTGGCTCTAAGTTTAACACTTTCATAGCACGATCTATATCTTGAACAGTTAAAGTCTTACGCTTACCATGTCTCATGAATTTTAAAGCTTGCTCCAAAATCTCATGGATACGATACTCAACATCCATAGCCAAGTTCTTGGAGACTTCTTCGTTCAATTGCTGACTTATACCCAGAGATTCTGCAGCATCTTTGACTGTATCATGTGGAGACCATAGGGTATGCGATGATGGTATTTTTGCCGCATTAGCAGCAGCAGAAGCAGCAGAGTTAGCTGGTGCCATATTTGTTCGAGTAAAAAGTTGACAGAAGAGGATTCCTCGTAGAATATGTATCTCCTGCTAGTCTATTGATACAGATGTTGTGGTTACAGGAAGAGGTAAAAGGTTGTGAAGTTAGTTTACTTTAGTTCAGTTAAAGTTGAATGGTTTCTGTTTGTCAACGAACTCGCGACGAAATAATCGTCTCGTCTCGTCGACGCGTCGATAATATTTAAATCTATTTCTCCATTCGGTTACTTAGTAAATTTATACAGTTGAATCTATACAGTTTCAAGAACAATCTTATTAAGAAGATACATCTCGTTACTCACAGTACGTGTGAATCCAATCCGATCAACAACAGTTCCTGCAATGATCATATTTTTAGCACTCCAATCTCCTTTGGCATATATTTCAGGTATCTTTTGAGCCAATTTTGGGAACAAGGTAGTGTATAGCCCTTGATACTCCAATACATCTTCTTTGGTTATTTGAATAGTGTTTCTAACATCCTGGAATGTGTTGTAGATGAAATCAGGGAAGATAGAATCATCTACAGCATTATAATGAGATTTATTGTAATTTCTGATGATCCAAAGTAGTAAGCATTGATTTAATAATCCCTTTTGACTTAACTCTTCGTACGAACCAGCACCAAACGTCAAAATTAAAGAATTGGTAAAAGTTTTGTCGTTTTTCAACACTGTTTTGAAAGACAAAGGCTTATATTCTTTCAATAATTGCTTTTCAATCTTGTTAACTTCATCAACTGAACGTTGAAACAAGGATTTTTGTGAATTTTTATATTTTTTAACTGTTTTGATAACATCTTCTGATAGATTCTTACTTGATTCTATTTTAGAGTTTTTGAAAAATGCAACTTTAGATTCCAAAATTTGCTTGATCTGTGTCAAACTTTCCAATTTCATTCTTAGAGTATATTGACCCTTTTCACTTGTTAATTGAACTAAATAGGCAAAAAACTTCACAAGTTCACTAGGAAGAATGTTGGATCTAGTAATATCAAAATTGATTCCCTTAACATTGGCACTAGGATCCAAGAAACCGGCGACTTTAGCAGCCTCCATTGTTTCCTCATCAACTTTGACAGTAACACTAGTGGAATCAAATTCATTATTATCTATAGTAAATCCATAACCAAATAATAGATCCAAATTTGTTTTATCTCCATAGTTATTGTATAATTCCAAACCTTTTTTCAAATTGGTGTCTGAGTCCAAAGAACTGAACAAGAACTCATTATTTTCAAATTTCCATGAAACTTTTCTACCATTCTCATGATTCAAAAGATCAACAATTGGAAGCAAAAATGCTTGACTAGTATACTTCACTTTTGATCCTTTGATTAGAATGAGAGGAAAAGCTCTTGATGAGAAAATACAATAAGACCACAAATAAGCGGTGAAACTAGTCCATGATTCAATCTTGGAGTCTAAAAATTCATATAGTTTTAAATCTCCAATTTTGTATGAGCCTTTAACGTAATCATCATAGAATTTCAGATCCTCTTTGATCTGTTTGTTTGAGTCAAGTTGACTTATAGAGTCTTTCCATTCTTGAACTATGGCTGTGAATTTATTATTCATAACCATACGGGCATCTGTACCTTTCAACAATTCAATTTCAGCTGGATGCCAATAAAAGGGTACTCCACTAAGTTGATCACTACTTGGTAAACTATCAATATAAGGCTTGAATTTCAAAGAGTAATCAAGACTCTCAACTGTTGTCGATGATGATGTGTCATTTGAATCAAACTTCAATTTGGCCACAAATAGTTGGAGTTGCTCATTACCAGTTTTTTCATTTGTAAACTCTTTCCCAAAATAATCAATGGCTAAATCTGGAGTAATCAATAAACTACCAGGAATTTTAATCAAGTCGGTTTTATCTTTGATATCTTGCTTCAGTATAGCTGAGCAGCCTTTTGACTGGACATCTTCAAAAGATATACCCTCGTTAATGGTGGAGCCATTATTCAAAGCCCATTCCACTAAAGTCTTGATTTTCAAACTCATCCTCTTTTCCAAATATTTTTCGGGTTTTTTTTTTCAATAATATGTTTTTGGTTCAAAAAGTCCAATTAAGAGTCTTCTCTCTGTACCTTCTACAAAGCTGTTGTTGAACAAGAATGTACAAGAGTTTGATTGATTGATTGATTGATTGATTGATTGATTGATTGATTGACGGATTAACTTGCTTCCAGTACAAAATTTTTCTAGGCAGTGCATTCTCAGGCGGTGTAAAGCTGGGAGACAGAGAGAGGCTACTCAGGCTGAGATTGATGCCATTGGGGATGTTGTTATGAAGGCATCGATGGTTGCATTGAAAGGAGTCTTGCAAGAAGTGATAGGTATAGATGTATCACCCCTTTCAAAGCTATATTCATATAAACCACAACATATACATAATGTATTATCGCTTACAGTATGTGGAATTGGAAAGGGGTAAAAAAAACCGGCAGAGCTGCTAATTCGGGTCCATCGACGCGAGCGGCAACACAGCTTAGCACAGCACAACACGGTTAGAGAATGTGATTTGGATCTTACTTGCTTCTTAAACGTGACTCTTATTGAATTCTTGACAACTACGATATAGTATTGAACTATATACAACATTCAACGGTCACTCATCATGTCTCAAATTGTGCTGAACAGTAACAGCAATAGTATCAACGGTCAGAATGGTACTAGCAATCATCACCAACAGATTTCATCCCCTGTTCTTTCATCGAGCACAGCCCCAGCACAACTTAACACTTCACCCGGTGTTACTTCCCCTTTATCAAACAGTGGTTATTTCACTGTTGATGTCAGCTCTCAGACGAAATTCAGAAACCATTATCAACTGGCAATCAAACAGTATTTAAATAGAAATTTTGAACGTGCTTGGTTTATTACAAGTCCACTAATTGATGACATCATTTCTACTAAAAATGAAAAGAATAGAATAGATGATGATTTGATTGTCAAAATCTACAAGCTTTATTTATCATTAATTGATCTAATACTGAAGGAAAAAGATTCATCATCATCATCTCATTCTAATGATCCAACGGAGGTTCAACCTTCTAACACATTCCCAACGATCAAAGCCAATGAGTTTAACAATCTACAAAATAAATTTCAAGATGGTTTACTATTCGATCAAATCACTAGAATTTACGCTCAAAATTTAATTAACGTTGATCCAGAATTGATATTGATGTGTTTGATAATTGAGCTATCTAATGGATTTTCATTAACACGTCTGAACGAGCAAGTTGAATACTATCTAACTCAAACTTATATCTTACCAAATGGTGAAGGGTTAGGTGATTATTCTGATGCTAGTACAGTCAGCCGGAAAGAAAAGATTGTTGAATTTTATCTATTTCATATATTGACCAAAATGAATGAAATTTCAAAATCAAAAGATTTGATTAGGAAATTGTTCATAAGGGACGATGCTAAAGTGGAAGCTTATTTGAAAAACTTGAATTTGGCGATTGAAAACCAAAAGCAAGAAAAAGTCAAAGAGCATGAGCAACAACAACAGCAGCAGCGATCACAGCAACAACAGCAACAAGAATTACAAGATGTTGAACATCGTCATTTCAAGCCAACTACATTCAAAGAAGATCCATCAGCAACGAAGAAGAAGGTCAAGAAAGTGAAGAAGAAAATTATCAAGAAATCACAATCACCTACAGAAAAAAACGAAATTACAACAAAATCAGACACAAAACAAACTGTAACTGGTATATCTCCAATACTAGACTTTTTTAAAAGGTACATTCTCATTAGCCGTGAAGATAACATCTACAATAGCTTAATCAAACCTGGTATATTACTTGTATTTGTGGTGTCCATCTTAGTGTCGATGAGTAGACGAAAAGAAAGGTTCAGACAATTTCTTCTATGGCTGCTGGTCAAGCTCAGAGAAACCCTTGGAATGGCTTTCAAGATCTCATATGTGTAGACTCTGTGGAGTGTATTGTATAGATAATAAGTAATATAGTATTAGTATAATAATAAAGTCCAATTAAAACATCCGTACACCAAAAAACTAAATTCCAAATTGCCTCTTCAACGAAATCAACAGAAGACACACTTTTTGAAAGAAAGCGTTGCTTCCTTTGTTCAATTGACATATTCTTCAACTGTACAGACAGATTATTCTATTCATCTACTTTTCATTACTATTAAGAGTAACATCAATCAATTTACGTTTGTGTATTTTCGTTTTTCCACCCCCTTTCCCTGATCTTTATTACATAAAACGTTGCGTGGTTCTTATTTTTTCTCTCTTAAAACATCCGCCTCCACTCTACTCAACACAACCTCCTCCAAACAAATCATACTATTATTCATTTGTTATTTGAATTGAAGAATCATTATCATAAAGACAAAAAGGAATTATCAATCTCTACTCAAACAAAATGGAAACTGCATCATCTACAACCACTTCAAACTCACAACCAATCGTTGATGCTCAACAACCTTCAACTGAAGAATTATATCCAATTGCATTGTTAATGGATGAACTAAGGCATGATGATGTTGCAAGCAGAGTTCAAGCCGTTAAAAGACTAGGTACAATTGCAATTGCATTAGGACATGAAAGAACACGTAATGAATTGATTTCATTTTTAGAAGAAGTTATCCCAGATGATGAAGATGAAGTTATTGCAATTGCTGCTGAAGAACTTGGAAAATTTGTTCCATATGTTGGAGGTCCAAAATATGCTACTTTATTAACACCAGTTTTGGAAAAAATTGCAGCTTGTGAAGAACCAATCGTTAGAGAAAAAGCTGTTGATTCTTTGAATATAATCTGTGAATCACTAGATGAAGAACAAATCCAACATGATTTCATTCCTTTAATTCATAGATTAGCTAAAGAAAGATGGTTTTCCCTACATATAGCTGCAACAGGTTTATTTAAAAGTGTTCTAATTAGAGTTAATCCAGAAACAAGATTGGAATTATTGAAATTGTATTTCGAACTCATTCAAGATGATTCACCAATGGTTAGAAAATCAGCAGCTACTCATTTGCCTGAATTAATAGATCTATTAGCTGAGAATTTCAATTCACCAGATTTAATTGAAGAATTCCATTGGGATTTAATCATCTCAATGTATGAAACATTAGTTAATGATAATCAAGATTCTGTTAAATTTTTATCAATTGATGTTTTAATCTCAATATTATCATTTTTGAAAAGAATCAATGAAACTTCTCGTAATGAAGATCTATTCAAAAGTTTAATAACACTAATTAATGATCCAAGTTGGAGAGTCAGATATATGGTTGCTGATAGATTTGAAAAATTAGTTTTAAATTTCAATGATAAAACTTATACATTGAAATTAGTTCCAAATTTTATTGCATTAATGAAGGATAATGAAGCTGAAGTTAGAAAAGCAGTTTCTAAACAATTACCAGGTTTTTGTACATTAATTAATGAAGCTGATTCTAGCATTGTTTTGAATGAGATAGTTCCAGTTGTTTCACAGTTAAGTATGGATGAATCAGAAACAGTTAGAAGTGCTTTAGCAAGTGAAGTTACTGGTTTAGCACCAATATTAGGAAAAGAATCAACAATTGAACATTTATTACCTGTTTTTGTTGAAATGTTAAAAGATGAGTTTAGTGAAGTTAGATTGAATATAATCTCCAATTTACAATTAGTTAATGAAGTGATTGGAATTCAATTATTATCAGAATCTTTATTACCAGCAATAACAGCATTAGCAAATGATAAATTATGGAGAGTTAGACTAGCCATTATTGAACAAATTCCATTATTAGCTGAACAATTAGGTGTTGCATTCTTTGATGAAGCATTAGGACAACTATGTATGGAATGGTTATGGGATCCAGTTTATTCAATTAGAGAAGCAGCTGTTATTAATTTACAAAAATTAACAGAATTCTTCGGTGAAGAATGGTGTAAAGTTGAATTAATCAAGAGAATCTTGGATAAGAGTCAAACTAAAGAATTTGATAATTTCATTTGCAGAATTACATGTTTATTTGCATTTACAAAATTAATTCCAGTATTATCACCAAATGTTATTTCTCAAGATATATATCCATTTATTGATGAATTGAAAGATGATCAAGTTCCAAATATTAGATTCAATGTTGCTAAATCATTGTTACTCATTGTTAAAAAATTATACATCTCTGAAGGAGACAGTAGTGAAATTGTTTTGGATAAGATTAAACCAACATTAGAGAAAATGTGTACGGATGAAGATGTTGATGTTAGATATTATGCAAGTGAGAGTCTAAAAGGTTTAGAAGAGTTGGAAAAAAGTTGATTATGATTTCACTCAAATAAACTAAACTAATTTTGTCTTGTGTGGTTGATCTATATAAGGTGTTGTACTTGAATTGATTTTATTGTGTATCTTCTTTTTTTTTCTTGTTTTTCTCTGGTTAGTGTTTTTTTTTCATTCCATCCTTCTTTTCTGTTTCTATTTTTGAATTTCTCATAATCATGTTTGCTTGTTTATTGTTTGTTCATTTTTTATCTTATACTAATTTTGATCGTTCATATAAAAATGAGTGTTTCTTTTTATATATTATTACAATTACAAGTTATCTTTAACTTTTTTTATTTGAGTTATTCAATTTCAATGAATCTATATCGATATACGATAATTATATCTGATTTATCTATTTAAAATTGGGTGATGGTATATAAGGGGTATTGGGTTAAGCAATTATAGTTTCTGGTTTCACTCTTGTACCTTTAATAACAATTGGAATTGTACCAGCAGTAGGTATAGCGAATTTTCTATGACTTAAAGCAGTAATTAAAGCTCTAATAGTACCTGAATGAGAAGTACAATTAACAAATATATCATTTGGGAAACCTTCAAATAAATCTTGTAAGAAAGAATTGGCTCTCAAGCTATGTTCTGAGACTGATTCCCTCCAATCATCTTTATATAATACATCCTCATCTTCAAAACCATCTTCGAATATGAAACCATATTTAGAAGCACGTTCTTCAATGATTTTCTTAGATGAACGTTTGTCACATAAATGTTCACCAATTGTTTCTCTTAAATCTTCTTTGATTATAACTTGTTGACGAGGTGGCTTCAATAAAGTTTTTGGATCGGCTCCATCTTCTTGAATTACTATACCATTCCAAGTACCTATCAAAGTAGTCATTGATCTAGTGAATGGAGAACTGAAAAATCTAGTTGGTACAGGACATCCATTCTCAATTTGTTTAATCCAAGCTTTGTTCAATTCTTTTGCTTGATCTTCACCTAGTTTAGTTAAAAATGGATCAGGCCCCCATACTATTTTTTCACCATTATCTAAAGTTGTTCCCTCAATCTTGGACCAATGAGCATCCCATGCTTCAGAGCCAAGGATTTCAACTGCTAGATTATGATAACCTTGTCCATGTCTAGCACAAAATAATAATTTATAACATTCATTTTCACTACAATTTGAGTTCAAATCTTTTAACTTTTCAATCAATTCATCCCATGAATTTAATTTGAGTCCAAAGCTTTCATCTATGAAGTCAAAATGTAAATCATCCGTATTTATATCTGATTGTTTGAAGAATCCATCTTGTACTTCAAATCTCCAAGGTCTATAATATTCACCAGTTTTAGGATCAATCTCTAATTGTTTTTCAGCTATCAAGGATTTATAGACTGCATCTTGCTCAGGATGTTCCAAAGAATCTTTGACATCATGATTAGTCAATTTAATAAGTCTGGTAGTCATTATCCGCTATATATGACCAACTAACTAGCACTTGATAAGATACAGTTACAACACTTAGTTAATCGTCATCAATCAAGTAAAATACATTGAAAACTGTCAAATTGAAAAAACGGGCAAAATTACCCGATTGGGAAGTGTGTCCTGATTAGGCAATCTGTAAACAAACAACCTGTTCATTTACATTTTCAATTTCAATTTCAATTTCACTCTCATCGTTTATTGATGATGTTTCTCTTACCTTTCAACCATTATCAGATAGATAACTTGACATAAAGGTCATATCACACCACAAGATACACAGCATGTCATTCTTACAATCCCACTTCAATCCCTCAACTATCCCAACTATAAGATCAACAAGAGCTTTTAAACAAACACAACCGCAATCTCAACCACAATCTCCAATTGCAAGAACAGGTCAAGAATATCCACACCAACAACAACAGCAACAACAGCATTATCAACAACAAATTACAAATCATAAAGAAATAAGAACATATGCAGAACAAACATTAGGTTCAAATTCATCATTAAAACAAGCAGTTAAATTACCAAAAGATGAAGATTTGAATGAATGGTTTGCAGTTCATATAGTTGATTTTTATAATCAAATCAATATGTTGTATGGTACAATTACAGAATTCTGTTCACCTATAACGTGTCCACGTATGATTGCAACACAAGAATATGAATATTTATGGCAAGATCCATTATCTAGATCAAATGGAGGTAATTCAAAACAACCAATTTCAATGTCTGCTCCAGCATATGTTGAATCATTAATGTCTTGGATTCAATCATTTTTAGATGATGATGCTGTATTCCCTACCAAAATGGGTGTTCCTTTCCCTAAACAATTCCCAGTATTAGTTAAAACTATAATGAAGAGACTATTTAGAGTTTATGCTCATATGTATTGTCATCATTTTGATGAAGTTAATGAATTAGGTTTACAAATGCATCTGAATACAAGTTTAAAACATTTTGTTTTATTTTGTAATGAATTCAACTTACTAAGTAGTAAAGATTATGGTCCATTAGATGAATTAGTTAATAAGATGATTGGTGATGGTGATGAGAAGTTATAAATTTATTTAATTTTTACTTGTTTACTTTGATTATTTCTTACTTTTATTTTACTTTTTTTTTCTTTCATTCTTCTCATGGTGGTTGTTATATATTTGGGCGTTTTTATAATAGTTTGTTAAGTTTATTCTGTGTTTTATTGTGATAATCGTTTAAAAAAAAGTAGTTGTTTGATAAGGCGATGGATTGAAGAAAATTCCAGTCACGTGACTTGACACAATCTATTTGTCAATTTGTATAAAAGTTTGACGATAAGAAGAATTTGATGTACTACTATTAACTCATAGTTTTCTCTTTCTGATTGAAAGTAAAAAGAGGGGATTCAATGAGTCAAGATAGTAGTATTGAAAGAAAGGTTAAAGATTTTACAGCAGGTTTCATTGCTGGAGGAGTTCAAGTTTTGATTGGGCAGCCATTTGATTTAGTTAAAGTTAGATTACAAACAGGTCAATATCAAACACCAATACAAGCATTTTTAGGTACTTTAAAAGGAGAAGGTTTATTAGCTTTTTATAAAGGTACATTAGCACCATTAATTGGAGTTGGATGTTGTGTATCATTACAATTTTATGGGTTTCATGAAACTAAAAGAGCATTATTAAAGAATGGTAAAAAGGATCAATTAACATTACCTGAATTTTATATTTGTGGTGTTGTTGCAGGTATAGTTAATGCACCAGTTACATCACCAGTTGAACAAATTCGTATATTACTTCAAACACAAAAGAATGATTTAAAGAAATATTCAGGTCCAAAAGATGCAGTTTTGAAAATTTATAATAATCACGGATGGAATAAAGGTTTATTTAGAGGTTTGGGAATAACAACTTTAAGAGATGGTCATGCATATGGTGTTTGGTTCTTAACTTATGAATGGTTAATGAGAAAAGCTTGCAAAAAACAGAATATTGAACGTTCACAAGTGCCGACATATCAACTACTTACATTTGGTGCACTTGCAGGTAATGCATTATGGTTATCAACATATCCATTTGATGTTGTTAAATCATTGGTTCAAGCTGATTCTTTTGGAAAAGAAAGTAAATGGAACGGATCATCATTAAATGCAGCTAAGAATGTTTGGAATAAACAAGGATTAAGTGGATTCTGGCGTGGTTTAGGACCAACATTACTTCGTGCTGTTCCATGTTCAGCAGCTACATTTACAACTGCCGAATTTGTTCTTCGTTTGCTTAACTAATCGCTTATGTAATCACTTATCAAGGCTGTGTAACTGTATGTATTTGAATGTTGTAATATGTAAAGAAGGTATACTGTATACTGTACTACTACTACAAGGCAACTCTAAATTGATTCCGTTTCCCCGTTTATTATCAATTAAACTATACAACTAACTCTCAATATGAACCAGAAGGATATGGATTTGCTCAGTCCAACTTCTATCTTCCCACCAGATAGATCAGTGTCTCCGATGTCAGAACCCATAGACTCTTCACAAAAAAATGTTCAATTTACCGAATCGTCCCCTTTGGTTCATAACTATAGCAATCAACTCGATGAATCTGAATCTGCAATTTTATCATCAGATGAAGAAGATGGACATGGGAATGCAATTGCTGATACCGATGATAGCAAGATCAAAATTAAGTTGAAATTAAATGATTATTCTTTCAATACAGCTAATACCGGATCAGCAGCTACTGTTGCTTCCCCAGAATTTAATAGTAGACCATTAAGTGATACACCTGTCTTTAGTGCCAATTCCTCACCTGCAGGTTTATTAGCTTTATCTCCAATGGTTTTAAGTGAAGATGAAGAAGAAGAAGATGATAAGAATGATGATAGCAATAATAATACACATACCAAATCTAATCGAGATATTTACACAGATACTGATTTACAACGAGAAACACATATAAATACAATTCATAATGCTATTCCAGAAGCAACCGCCAAATCATCACGTTCTTCAACGCCCATTTTGAAAACTATGGATATTCCAGGTCAAACAAAGTCAAAATTATCACCAGATGGTAAAATTATCAATACTAATGAACGTGTAGTTATTGTTATGATTGGTTTACCAGCAAGAGGGAAATCATATTTAAGTAATAAATTGGTTCGTTATTTGAATTGGTTACAAATAAATGCACGTATTTTCAATGTTGGATCAACAAGAAGAGCAAAATCAAATAATCATGCAGGACCTGAAAAATCACCATTACCAGATCAAAATTCAACAATTCATGATGCTAAATTTTTTGCACCTGATAATAAAAATAGTATAGCAATGAGAGAACAATGGGCAATGGAAACTTTGGAAAGTTTATTAGATTATCTTTTAAATGGAGATGGATGTGTTGGTGTATTTGATGCAACAAATTCAACAAAAATGAGAAGAAAAATGGTTCTAGATACAATTATGAAGAAATCAAATAATCAATTGAAAGTTTTATTTTTGGAAAGTATATGTAATGATGAAACGATAATTGATAATAATATTCATTTAAAATTGAAAGGTCCAGATTATATTAATATGGATCCAGAATTAGCAATTCAAGATTTTGTTGGTCGTTTGAAAAATTATGAAAAAGCATATGAAACAATTGATGAAGAAGAAGAAAAAAATAAAAATTTCCAATATGTTAAAATGATTGATGTTGGAAGGAAAGTCATTGCATGTAATATCAAAGGATTTTTAGCATCACAAATCATTTATTATTTTCTAAATTTTAATCTAAATGAGAGAATGATTTTCATTACAAGACATGGTGAATCAATTGATAATGTTGCAGGTAGAATTGGAGGTGATTCAAAATTAACAGAACGTGGATTGAAATTTTCAAAAGCTTTGACTAAATTTATTGAATTTAAAAAGCAAGAATTTCGTCAAGGTCAATTAGATGAATTTAAAGAAAAGTTGAAAACTTTTACAAATCCCAATCTTGCACAAATACCTGAAGAACCATCATTTACAGTCTTCACATCAATGTTACAAAGAACGGTTCAAACAGCACAATTTTTTGATGAATCAGAATATGATATAAAAGAATTAAGAATGCTTGATGAATTAGGATGTGGTAAATTTGATTCGATGACATATCAAGAAATTCAATCTAAATATCCAGATGAATTCAAAGCAAGATTAGAGAATAAAATGTCATATAGATATCCAGGTGTTGGTGGTGAATCATATTTAGATGTTATTAATCGTTTAAAACCAGTCATAACTGAAGTTGAACGTACAACAAATCATATGTTATTAATTACTCATAGAGTTGTATCAAGAGTCTTATTGGCTTATTTCATGAATTTAAGTAAAGATACAGCATCAGATTTAGATATACCATTACATACAGTTTATTTATTTGAACCAAAACCATTTGGTGTCAATTGGCAAATGTATCAATTTGTTGAAAATACAAATTCATTCATAAAAGTTAATCCAGAAGACTTGGAAAACAGTAAGAAAGTTAAACAAATTGGTGTTTCTTATCGTGAACGGAAATATTCAGTTGTTCCAACAGCTCCAAGAAGACCAAGTAGTATTGTTGGTAGATCTTCATTCAATCGTGGTTCATTGTTACAATCATTGGGAAGCATATCAAACCCATCACCATCATCACAACCACAACAGCAGCAACAACAGCAGTCCTCGCCATCTGAATCCAATTACAGAAGGGCAGTTAATGAAAGTTTGAATCGCGCAAGGGGTATAACTCATCATAGAAAATTAACAAATAACAATAACAACAGTAGTCCAAAATTCCCTAATTTCAAAAATAATGCTGTTTCAAGTGCTGGTAATTCTAGTTCAAACATTGATAAAACTGATGATGATTTAAGACAAATTGATGAAAAATTAAACTCATTATCATATGATACGAAATAAAAGTAGCTTATGTTTGTGATTATTGTTTTTTTTGTGTGTGTGCTTCACTTTTTTGCTTTTCGATTTCGCTGTATTTTTTCATTGATTAAGTTATTTATTTGTTCATTTGTTTATCCATCTATTTATTTATTTATTTATTATTTATTCATTTACTCATTCATTCATTATCATTATCGTTACCCTTTTATATAACCGAGTAATACCGAGACGTGACTTTAGTAACCCGTCTTTCAAAATTGACAGATTAAACTGTTCAACAAAAATTTGGCTGTTTAATATTCATAGTTGTTGCCTTGTAATACCAAGTTGGTTTGTTATCTTCACTACACAGCAACGTATCATCACACACACCCACATATATACATAGTAGAAATACATATATCAAATCAAACCAAGTCAAAATGGAAGTGGAAAACTTGTAAGTCAATCAATTGAAGCAGCTTCTCTATAATAGTTATGAGAAAGCAGTAGTATGATATTACTACATACATATCATATTATCTAACAAACAAACAAATAAATAAAACAAACATATACTAACTTTAGAGCAGATTAAAACAATCATTCCCAAACTCAAAAGGATTTTTGGCAATTTCAAAATCAATGGAATTACCAATAGTGATAACGGGCAAGGCAACAATATCAGATTCAAATGATATATTAACAATATGGAATGATTCTAAGAACAAAGATAGTTTTAAAGGTGGGTTCGGATTGATTAAATTGAATGATAATCAAGTTAAAATATACGATAAAGATGAATTGATCATTTGCGTTTATGATTAATTGATTAATTGATTAATTGATTAATTGATTGATGAAGGTATTCAGTTGGTTTATTGACTCAGGAAAACTATCAATGCTTAGGGTTGTGATAAGATTGAAATCAGCACTAGTGTCAAGCGGTAAATTCTTTTCCAATTTGTAACTCATTCATAGTCAATACGATTGCTTGCAGAAGAGTTGTATCAATCTGCGGTTGACTACATATGACTTACAGATTAGAATTGGAAAGGATCTGCTTGATACATTAAATCACATGTTGATGGTGGTGTATGTGCGAGGATAATGTATCGAACAAACTCATGCAAATAAACAAAAGCAAAGTATAGTTTAATTGCAAAGACAAAGATCAAGACAGTGAGTGGCATAGATAAGAGATGATTGAGAACTGTCAAAGTATGAATTTCTCACCCGAGACAAGACGCAATTCCAGATGAAGGATATCCATATCACCCGTTGTGTACTCCCATATATATATATATATAACACCATACCAACTACACACTACCATACTTAACCGTTAAAAACCAACTCTAATACAGTACAGTACAGTACAGCCCCATAACCGTTAATAAAACGGTTTAAAAAAAAAGAAATTCACGCTGACATAATCGATGACGTCAGCTGAAAATAAATAAAAATTTCTGTTTTTATCTCACCAGCCATCCCGGTTTAATTGTTCCTATTTGTTTTGTTGGCTTCCATTTTACTAGTATTTTGCTGTTGTTAGTTGGTATTTGTATGATATTTGACTTATATTTTGCTATATTTAATCACTTTTATCCTTGTTATTTCACTTACACTTATATTTACACTCAAATTTACTCTATCACTCTCCATTTGTGATTTTCTCTAATCTACGTATTTTCAATCGTTTTAGTTATAACTATATCCTGTTGAATTTCTTATCTATCTATCATATACCCTATCTTCAATCAAAAGAAACCATAAACATAAATAATTACAACATGAGTATTGGTGATATTCAAAATCATACCGAGTTCATGAATGCAGATCTTAATAATAAAGATTTGAATATCGATCAACCATCTTCATCTTCTGTTAATGAATCATCTCAATATCTTTCAATTCAACAACAATACGAGAGACAACAGATGGATTATAAGAGAGCTCATGGTGAACAACAACAGCAACAACAGCAGCAGCAACAACAGCAGCAACAACAGCAACAAACCACATCTCAAGCTATTCCAATCTTACCATCTTCGTATCAAAGAGGTGATAATCAATTACAAACTCATGAACAAATCATAGATCAACACAACATGCAATCTCAGCAACAGCAGCAATTTTTACAAGAACAACAATCATCCGTGCCGAGACAATTACAACGACATGATGAACATAATCAAATCATAACATCAAAATTACCAAGTAAGATAACAAAAGGAAAATATTCATTAAAAGATTTTCAACTGATACGTACATTAGGAACAGGATCATTTGGTAGAGTTCATTTAGTTAGATCTATACATAATGGTAGATTTTATGCAATGAAAGTATTTAGAAAGAGACAAGTTGTCAAAGCTAAACAAATCGAACATACAAATGATGAACGTCGTATATTATCAGTTATACAACATCCATTCATAACTAGAATGTGGGGAACTTTCCAAGATTGTAAATCTATATTCATGATAATGGATTATATAGAAGGTGGAGAATTATTTTCATTATTAAGAAAATCCAAAACTTTCCCAAATCAAGTTGCTAAATTTTATGCAGCTGAAGTATTATTAGCACTTGATTATTTACATTCTAAGAATATAGTTTATAGAGATTTAAAACCTGAAAATATACTATTAGCTAGATCAGGACATATCAAATTAACAGATTTTGGATTTGCAAAAGAAGTTGAAACTAAAACATATACTTTATGTGGTACACCTGATTATATAGCACCTGAAGTGATAGCAGTCCAACCATATAATAAAGCAGTTGATTGGTGGTCTTTTGGTATATTAATATATGAAATGTTAGCAGGCACAACACCATTCTATGATCCATCACCAATGAAAACATATGAGAATATAACTAAATGTGATTTAAAATTTCCAATCAATTTTCAAAATGATGCAATATCACTATTATCTGGTTTAATTACAAAAGATGTTACTTTCAGATTAGGTAATTTGCAAAATGGTGTTGAAGATATTAAGAATCATGAATGGTTCAAAGAAGTAGTTTGGGATAATTTATTACAAGGTAATATTGAAACTCCATATGAACCAAACATACCTAGTGGTGTTGGTGATTCTTCACAATTTGAAATATATCCTGAAGAAAATTACGATTATGGTAATGATACCGCTATTGATGAATTTGGTTATTTGTTCCCTGATTTTTAAAACACTATAAATACTTAATTATGCTTTCGTTTTTTTTTTTGCTTACTCTTTTTTTGCTTACTTTTTTTTGCTTTTCTTTTTTAGCTACCTTCTTTTTTGTGCTTAATTTTAATTTTAATCTTAATTAATTTATTTTATAATACTTGATACGAAGCGTTTACGAAGATTGTTTTCAAATTTTCAGTCATTATCATTAGAAGGTTATATAAAATAGCGATGGGGTGGGCTAGGGGTACGGGTAGGGGTTCGTTTCATGTAAATATATGCGTATGAGATTCATGATTTCTCTTTTGATCACCATTGTCATCAACATTACGATCATTAAATTTGAAATCTTCAAATTCTCTAATTAAACTCTCGAAGCAGAATTCATCAACATCATTGAATTTATTTGAATCTCTTAAATTATTCAAGAAAACTTCAATTAATCCAATAAATCTAGCATGATTTACTTTAGAAGAAGTCGATAGATTTAATCTTGTTGAGATACTTCTTAATTCCAATGAATTTTTCTTTGATGATGAAATCAAAGGATTATTAAATAATTTAATTATTAAAATTTGATATTTTGATAAATCTGATGATGTTAATATTTCCGATTCTAAGTACTCTCTAATTGTTGATCTTAATGGATGTTGTTCCCAAAAAATATAAGCAAATGAATTAGATTTAGTTTCAATTACATATTCTTCCATTAATTGTTCATTTATATGATGATTAACAAGATTGATTATATTTCTAAAGTAATTTAAATCAGTAAATGATTTTGATCTAATTGAAGGTAACCATAAAGTAGTTAAATATTGTTCAATAATTGAATTTGCCAATTCATGACTATTTAACATTCTATATCTTGAACTTAATATAATCATTGTTTTAATTTGTGTTTGAATTTTTTCAAAACCTAAGATCATAGATGGATTAGATGTTAATTGTTCATCAATGCCTAATATTTCAATTAAATCTAATTTCATTATGATATTAGCAAATAAACTAGTTGTTAATTGATTTCTGAAAATTAAATGTGATAAAATAATCATTAATTCATCTTGATTTGCAATTTGTTTAATTAAATTATTTATTTGTGAATTATTCATATTCATTAATTTATTAATCAAGATATTATTATCGTTGATTGGGAACTTATAACCTAAATTATCTAATATATATTCCAATCTTTTAGATATAAATTGAACTTGATTATGTTGTTTATTAGTAGCACTCTCTAATGATTTAACTCGTAATTCAATTTCAAAATCACTATTAGGTTTTTTCAATAATGACATAACATTCAAATCACCACCAATATTATCTTTCTTATCTACTCCATTTCTTAAAAGTTGAGATTCAAAATCACTCCTACTCTGTTTGATTCCAACATTATTCGATTTCAAACCACCACCTCTGTTATCATTTAATTTTAGAAATTTGGTAATGGGTTCCATTATAGCTTTAGATTCAGAAAATCTTACTATTGTTCTAATCATTTTGAGTATTATATATTATACACCAAGCTGAGATTGAATGAGGATATATTGTATGAAATTGAGTTAAAATAAGGTTACTAGATGATACTAGATGTAGTTGCAATGATATCAAGAAGATATAGGGTACATATAGTAATTAATAATAGTGCCATTACCACTCAAATAGCAAATATAATTGAATTTGAATTAACACATCTTTGCACCATTTTGACTATTCTGATTATGTCATTGATTATGTAATGTTATATTATAATATAAAGTAATACATGGAGATAAAGAAGCTACTAGTGGTGTTACTACTTATCGTTTGAAAGATTTGAATGACAAAGAACTGAAAAATACTGTTTATGTGAAGGATTTGAAACCAGCATTTCAAATGTATGGTTCACCGATGAGGAGTATGGCTGATTTTACAAAATCATATAGCAATGAGGAACAAAACCATATTAGTAGATTTTGGAACGTATTGCATAAAAGTTCAGCAAACTAAGGAAGAGGAGAATGCTATTATATGTGAATATAATTCGTATCTTTAGGTGTAAACATAACCTACAGATTCACCAGCACACAGTAGTCCAATACAAAATCCGGTATTGTATTCCACTGCATGTAAAGCATGTCTTTTAGTACCTATGTTATCTGCAATGGTAGTTTTCGCCTCACCAATTGGGCCAATGTAATCTAAATGCCAACATGAAATAGTATCAGCAAGTTCAACTTGAGCCAATGGGGCTTCAACTGTAGTAAAACGTTGGAATAAATCACAAGTCTCGCATTGTTTAACAAGATCCATAGCAAGCAATGGAGCATCAGGATGATACCATAATTTGTGGCAATAAAGCAGGAGAACCACGAAACTTACTATGAGATGCGACAAACAAATCTGTTATCGAAGAAACAGTCTGTAATTTGAATAACTCACCATGTTTAATCAAATTGAAGAACAAACCAAGGAACTTGCAACAGATTTGAAACCATTGCTTGACGTACTACTTATTTATGAAGATACTTCATCTGTTAAAAGATATAATACAACAACAACAACAACAACAAACACTTTTTGCGCGGTGTTTCAACACACTGTTAATAAACATCTGTACACCTTGTTATTCATTAATACTTCACTTATCTTTAGTACTGTTAGTTGGTGCTGCTCTACCATATATATACACTTTAGGATACCCTATTCAACATTCAACATTCATCTTATAATAATCTAATCTTATAATGGCTGATATACGACAAAATCAAAATAAAGTCATGAATAACAACAACAAACCTCCTCCAAGGAGAAGAAATACTGGCATGTTTTCAAGAGCTCTTGGTAAATTACCTAGTTCTTTAATTAATTCAGATAGTATAGGTATTAATTCAAAACGTCGTAAGATTCCATTAACTTTTATACCACCAAGTACTAAATCTCCATTATTTGTTTATAATAATGATTTTGATGAAAGATCTTTTTTAAGTTTACATTCAGGATCAAGAAATTCAGTTATTAATGATAATGAATCTGTTTCTACTTTTAGATCACTTCCTTCAACTTTAGAACATGAAAATGAAGATATGGAATCAATTCATCGTTGGATTGAAGAAGAATTGGAAAGAAGATCAATTGCAAGTGAGACTGATTTCATTGTTGGTAGTTCAAACAATACTAATTATGGAGGTATCTCAAATAATAATGATGATGAGTATGATGATGATGACGATGATGATACCAATAATATAATGACACAAGCAAATATGCTTTATAATGATCATGAAAGTTTTACATCTTCTTTAAATAGTAAAGAAGGTATAGTTGATTCTGATGATGAAGATTTCCAACATGAAATAGCAACACCAATTAAAGAATCTAAAAAATTATTAAAATATTCAATACCTTTAATAATCACTTTTTTCTTAGAAC
This sequence comes from Ogataea arabinofermentans, assembly GCA_001661425.1. Taxonomy (NCBI): domain Eukaryota; kingdom Fungi; phylum Ascomycota; class Pichiomycetes; order Pichiales; family Pichiaceae; genus Ogataea; species Ogataea arabinofermentans. The sequence goes on from KV453856.1 coordinate 209,183, forward strand.
AAATCTTTTCTTTGGTTTGTGTTGTATTTGTTGGTCATTTAGGTACTCAAGAATTAGCTGCTGTTTCTATGTCATCCATGACTTCTGCTATCATTTTAGCTATCTTTGAAGGAATATCAACTTCTTTAGATACTTTATGTCCACAAGCTTATGGTGCAGGTCAATTTGCTCAAGTTGGTATACATACACAAAGATGTTGTTTATTCTCATTAGTTTTATTCATACCTGCTGCTATATTTTGGTGGTTTAGTGGATTTTTCTTAAAATTTGTCATTGATGATGATGAAGTTGTTAGATTATCTCAATTATTCTTAAGAATATTAATATTAGGTGCACCTGCTTATATATTATTTGAAAATTCAAAACGTTTCTTGCAGGCTCAAGGAATCTTTGAAGCTGGTACAATTATTTTATTCATTACTGCTCCATTGAATATCTTATTAAATTGGTTATTAATATATTCTGAAACTTTTGGTTTAGGTTATATTGGGGCACCTATTTCAACAGTTATAAATTTTTGGTTGATGTTCATCTTATTAGTACTTTATGTTATGTTTGTTGATGGTGAAGAATGTTGGTATGGATTTTCAGCAGAAGCTTTAACTCATTGGTATGATTTATCATTGTTGGCAATTCCTGGTATTGTAATGTTATTAGCTGAATCTCTTGCTTATGAAGTATTAACTTTATTAGCTTCATATTTCGGTACTGAAGCATTAGCTACCCAATCAGCTTTATCATCTCTTGTTTCATTACTGTATATGATACCATTTGCAATTTCGGTTGCTTCATCAACTAGAGTTGCCAATTTTGTTGGATCTGCAAATATACCAGCTGCAAAAATAGCTACCAAAGTTGGTTTATATGCTTCTGTAATTGCTGCATTAGTTAATTCTGCAATTATATTATTTGGTTCAAGAACAATAGCTACTATTTTCTCAGATGATCCTATAATTATCAAATTAATAATGGATTTATGTCCTTTAATCTCAGTATTTGTTTTATTTGATGCTTTGGCTTGTGTTACTAGTGGTATATTAAGAGCATTGGCATTACAAGTTATTGGAGGTACTTTGAGTTTTGTTGGTTATTATGCCGTTGCTGTACCATTGGCATTCCTTTTAGCTTTCAAATTCGATATGGAATTACTTGGTTTATGGCTTGGTAATGGTGCTGGTTTGTTGTTGATTGGTATTAGTCAACTATATGTGATATATTATGCTAATTGGAATAATATAGTGGAACAAGCTAAACTAAGAACCGGTGCTGCTGAATATGATTGATCAATCAAAGATCTAAATACATTATTTGTCATTAATAAAATTCTCACTTTTCTAAATCATTAAAAAAAACCTTATAATACGTAATATATTTACAAACAACTTTAATAATAACCATAAAATTATACACAGAAACTAATATACAAAGAATACAAGAAGGATAATATACACTGCAAGACCCATAACAATTTCCTAAACCATCAAAAGTGTTAAGTATCCTGCATAACAAAACAAATAAATAACTAATTAACAAGTAACTAGATCAACAACATTCAATTTCACAGCTTCACAATGAACAGCAATCATCGAATCATACAAATTGTAAAAATTACCTGATAGACATTGATAGAATTCAGTTTGATTACCAAGTGCAAGTTTACCATCAACAACAGACCAACCAGCAGCATAAATTGCACCTGCTTGAGGAGGAGGACCATCAAATTGGAATTGTCTATTAGAGACAATAGATCCAACTCTACCTGCTGAATCCAACAAAATTGATCCATTCAAAGTCAAAGCAAGTGATGTATCTGTTAAACATGATTCCAATGAAGTATCTCTTTTTTCATTTTTAGAAGAGCTAGTTGAAGTTGAAGTTGAACTTTCTTGGGTTGATGAAGAAGAGCTATTATCCGTGACTGTAACAATAACCAAAGTAGTTGGTGTGATAGTCAAAGTAGTTGTAATATCATCTGAAGAAGAGGAATATGATGGAACATTAGTGACTGCAACAGTAGTTGTTGGTGTAACTGTAAGTGTTGTTGTTTCGTCTTGGCTTGATGATTCTCCAGTCCACAAAACAACATCGATATCTGTTGTAACAACGGTAGTTTCTTTAGTGTATGTTGTTGTTCCTTCTGAAGTAGTAGTAGTTGCAGTAGCTTGAATTTGACCATCTCCAATTTGAGACACAACAGCAGTTTTCTTAACAGCTTGAATTTGACCATCTGCAATCTGTGTAACAACGGCAATAGAGGAATGAGTGGTAGTGCTTGGAGTCGCAGTTGCAGTTGATGCTTGAATTTGACCATCTCCAATCTGTGTAACAACTTGTGCTTTTTTAGTTGTAGTTTCTTCTGAATAATCTGAAGCTGCGGTAAGTGACACAGATGATGTGATAACCTCAATAGCAATACCGAAAGTGGATGGGTATGACGTTGAAGCACCTTCCAATAACGATGCTGATGGTGATAAGGTAGACCACACATCACCAACAACATAGCCTGAAGTTGAAGCTGAAGCTTTGGTTAACAAACATGAAGCAAGTGTAAGTAATATTGATTTTGACAATTGCATTTTGAAGTAAATAGTTCTGAAGTTTCGTTAAGAAGAAGAAGCAACGGAAAAACTAAAAATTTGAAATGATCGGCATGATTACAAGTTGGGATATCTTGATACTTATATTGCGGTTCGAAACATACTATAGCTTGATCTAACGAGATCAATACAAATCAAAAACACGGTCATTAACTCAAGATGGCTGGTTTCATCTTCATTTTTCATCGTGAATCGTGATACGTGCCTCGAAGACTCACTCGCAGTCCTCCCTCAAATTTCCTAATTAGGAAAATCGTAAATACAATCATATGCACGTAATTTATACTAATAAGGAAGCGGATCATTTAAAATGATGAAATTCAAATTGTTAGTACTATAGTTATTACCAGACTAATGCCAAAGATAGACATGCCCATTGTATATACTAATAGGACTTGACTTAATCTCTAGTTTTAAAAAGCCTTGTTGCTAGACTTTGATGTGTCACGTTACCACTCAAAGATTCATCCGAATGATGGGTATGCTTATCAACATTCTACAACTCAGTCTTACATTTTATTACTTCAAGTCTCTTGATTCAATTGAGCTATACCTAAAAATGGATGTGGAGTAACCTAGAGTAATGTAATTGAGAGATCTAAAAGGTGATCCAAGTAAGTGATGTAAACGTAGTGTTGGTGGTGCAGAGGTGTGTAACCCAGCTCCAGCTCAAAACGGAAATGGCAGAGAGCTTGCTGGCACATCATTAAAAAACAAACTCATCAAGTGAACAAAAGAGCTATTTGAAGCCCGTTTACGAGATTTTCTGCAATAATCAAACGAATTGATCTTCAATAAGAGGATCAGGCTACTCTTATTCATCTGCAGTTTGTAATAACCTACAATGCTGAACCGAAATTCTCTTGATATACCGACCAAAGGACCCGGAGACGGTTCGAACAGCTCATTACCCATTATTGATGAAGGGAAACAACTAAGTATACAGAAGCTAGATGATGATCAAGACGAGTCCACTCAACTATTTACTGCTATATCTGGTAGTGATGGTAATGGACAACCATTGACTATCAATGAGGATGATATAGTACTACACAGCAGGCAGGAATCGATAATTTCCTCAACTGATCCGAGTGTAGTTGATGATCTATCTTTAATTGATTCAAGTTTCCCTACGCCAAAGACACAAACAACCAGTCGATTCAAGCATCAAAGAAATTTTTCTGATATATCTTACTCTTCATATATGCCAAATGTTGATGAATCGGGGTATTCATTGGGATATAACAAAACTTCCGAGTCAACGGTTTCCCCACTAGGTAAAAACTCTTCGTTTGAATTGGTTCAAAACATGAACTATAACAGAAAGGCAACCAATACTGGGTTGTTATCATTATATAGCTCTTCAGCAACTGTCAATTTGAGAGGTCCTACTACTCGTGATATTCCTGCTACACAATTATCTAAAATTACTAAAGTGAAGTCATCGCAGTTCAAGCCATATATAAATTCAATTGAAAGGTCCTACAAGAAGTTTCAATCTAACAAAACGTTGACAGAATCTACCCTTGAAGCATTCATGAATCAATTAAACGAAGAAGAGAAAAAGAATAGAGTAGAAGCCAGTTTGGATTCAAATGTTATTATTACGGAAGAAGAAGAATTTAAAATGGATAGCAACTCATTGACTAATATCCCTGAAATATACTTTTCAGAAGATTTTCGTCTGGATGATCCAAGAGTTTTTGCAGAAGTTACTGAAAATTCAACAATCTTGAAAGAAACTACGGATTTCAATGATGATGGAGTAAGAAAACCTCTTATAGACAATAGCCAATTACAAGATAAACTATCATCATTCTTAGACATCATCGAAATTCATTTGATTCATGAAATCTCAAAGTCTTCGGGGTCCTTTTTCAGTGCATTGGATGATCTAAAAACCATTACAAAAAAATCAAAAGACTTGACGATCAAATTGAAGAGTATGGATTTCAAACTTGATGTACTTGAGAAAAATCAAGTAGATGTTGCTTTGGACATATTGAAATTAACTCAGAAACGAAACAATACAGAGAAATTAGAACAAGCGTTACTTCAAATCTACAGTATAATGCATCAGTCTGATTTAGCAGAAGCTTCCTACTTCAACGCCAACTATGAAAAAGCCCTGGAGTTAACTGACTCAGTTTTTGCTTTGATCAGAGGTAACAATCCACCACATCCCATCATTGATAAGTTAACTGAGAAATGGCCATACCCTCTTCTTGATATGAATAGAATTCCAGCACTGACACCGCTAAAAAAGCTATTGATGAACATGGTTGCTGACACAGGAAAATCTTATGCCAAGCTGTTTGTCGACTTCTTGATTGATGATTTGAGAGATCATTATGAGAATGTGCCTAAAGAAGATACTATTGAAAGACTCAAGAGTACTTACTCTAGAAGTAGATCAAATAAAGGCCCACCGCTAAATTTGAAATATCAACAATTGGATAGCCATTTCAAGAGCCAGTTGAAAGAGTTTACAACAGGTTTGACAAGATGTGGAGAACTAGTAAGTGCCTTTAAGCTTTATGAGGAGAAATTTTTAGCCGAACTGAAGACAATCATTAGATCAAATCTACCGAGTGATATCCTAGAGCTGCGAGGCCAGTCAGGAACTAGTGTCTCAGGAAGATCAGATGACACTAGAAGCACATCCACTCAGCAAGGTGGAGCTAATGGCTTAAGTAACAATGTCAAAGCAATGACTCCCAAAGAGTTTGAAGATATGCTGTTGAACATTTACACACAATTATCTGAGGCATTAAGAAGACTAACTATACACAAGAAACTTCTGCTAGATATGGCCCTTGATTCATTAACCGCAACCGACGCTCACTTAATGGATAACCAGCCGGACTTGATAATTCAACTTGATATAACGAATGCAATCACAAATGCGATCGAAGTTACACAAAGAAGAATGGCAAAACTTATCAATGTCAGGGAGGTTCAAAATGCTTCCGTTTCTCTAGACTACTTTCTTCGTTTCTACTCGATTAACGTTATGCTTTTGACTGAATGTGAGTTGATTTCGGGAGGAAATTCAGTAACGTCTATCTTACAAGATATAATCAACATTCAATTCCAGAAATTCAGTACTCAATTCCACAAAACTAGCATGAAAATACTATCGGACAAGATAGAGAAAGAATTGTGGAAACATTGTATGATACCGTCATCCGCACAGGTTCTTTTGAATGAGATTGTGGAAGCGTCGAATGATGACTTTAATATTGATAAGTGGATGGAACCAGTTAATATATTGGGATCACACAGATTGATTGAAAAGGGTCCAGAAGCAGAAGATAGAAAGACTTTGATGATAAGTGGAAAGTCAATAATTGTTCCAGAAGTTGCAGCATCCATCATGAAGTTGATTCAAAGTTATGAAATTGTGAAATTACAATTTCCAAACTCGGATAATAATGGAATACTAGAGCTTTTGCGTTTACTCAATTTGAAAGTTCATCAATCAGTTTTGGGAGCACAAGCTACAAGAACAGCAGGCTTGAAACATATCACATCCAAGCATTTGGCAGTTGCCTCTCAATTCTTAGATTTCATGTCAACCTTGACTCCTTATATCAAATCCCTATTCAATAGATTGACCAAGTCAGATAAATTTAAATCTGAAGAATTTGACAGAATTGAACAACTCTTTGATGATCATAAAACTGAGATTTTCAATAAATTAGTTTCCATCATGACTGATAGAGTTAATATTCATGCCAATGAGATCAAGACAACTGACTGGTCAATATTGTTACCTCAACAGCAAGCTCACAGTTATATGGAAACTTTGATTAAGGAAACTTTAACTATAGCTAGAGTCTTACAAAGATACTTACCCGAAAATCAATATTCAATGATTCTATCCAAGATTTTCGATCAATACAAGCGTTCTTTAATTTCTATTTTCAGTCAAGTGAGGTTGAAAGATTCGATTGATAAAGCTGTTATGATGAAAGATATTGACTACTTTAGAGAAAAATTAGCTGATGTTACAGGATATGGTAATTCAGGTCAAGTAATTTGGGAAAATGTTAACTCTTTGACAACTGAGGAAGATACAATAATGGAACAAAGAATGAGATCCAATATTTTAAGTGAAAATGCTAGTGCTAATAACTCAAGATCAGTATCCTCAGCTCCAAAATCCCCTCTTTCAAGTGAGAGATCATCTCATGAGATAAGTAGGGAGCCTTCAGTGTCATTATCAACGCCAGAACCAGCTCAAAGCACAGAACAAGTCAATGATTTACCAGCTGAAGTTGCCAAAACACTACCCCCTATTCCAATATTGACAGTTGAACCTGCGACATCTACAAACGAAGCATCTGATTTGGAACTTGAGATTCCTGTTGAGGAACAAAAGACTGAAATTGTTTCTGGAGAAGAAGATGCTGTTGATATTGCTCCTCAAGAGCAAAAGACCGAGAATTCCATGGAAGAAGATAAGACTGAAGCTATTGCGGAGGAAAAGAAAATTGAAACCATTGCGGAAGAGGAAAATGCTGAGGTTATGGTGGAAGATGAAAATTCTCATACAGCTTCCGAAGATACTCTTGAAAAGCGTAATGGTGAGGCTTTCGAGAAAGAGGATGATGCTACTGTTGCAATTCCTGACGATACGAGGGCTGATTCTATTGCAGAAAAGGAGAATTCCCCTGATATCACTCCCGAAGAGCCTGAAGAAGAGAATACTGAAACTGCTGTTGATGATGCTTCTTTGAAAGAGAGCGTTGGAGAAATCACAAGCGGAAACAATGCTGAACAGGTGATGAGCGAGAAAGATGCTGAAAATACAGTGTTTGAAGAAAGCAACGAAAAAGCATTGGCTGATACAGTTGAAGTTGTTACTGATGAATCTTCTGTTGAACCTTCTTCTACAGTGATCACGTCAGAAGTCGACAATGAACTACCTCTTGAAGATACCAATAATTTAGAATCAACCAAGCCAATAGAAGAATCTACTTTAACTGAACTGGCTACTGAGAATGGTTCTGAAGAGGTCTCATCTGGTCAAAATACCGAGAAAAAAACTAGTGGTGAAGCTGATGGGGAGAAAGAAGAAGAACCGGTGGCTATCACCTCCTCTCTAGATGTCAAGGAAGCTGTTTCTCAAGAAGTGGAAGAGGATTCGGGTTGAACGATGTCAGCCCAAAGTCAGCCCACGAACTGACATGTGTACTTTTATAAACCTAATAATAATGATAACAAACTAATAAGAAAAAGTAAAAGCAAAAGCAAAAGTTCGGGGCGTATCAAACGTTCAAACGAGCAAAAAATCAATTTAACGAATCAGGCACATTTCCTAATTGAGCGAAATTTTGATCCATTCGCTGAAGACGCCTCAAGTAACATGCATGAATATATATATATAGTATATATATATGACAGTGATTATCAAGTCTGAGTTCTTTCCTCTCCTGTGTGTTAATCCCATCGTGAACCAATATAGATATTAGAATACACACCATGTCTATTGTTGACTACAATTCTATCAACAAGCATATCAAAGAGCTACATACCAAGAATTTGAAGCTTGATGAGTCCACAGGTGCAAAATATATTGAATCATTGAGATCTTCAATTCTTGGGTCCAATAAACTGGACAAGATCAATTCGATTGTTGTTCTTGCTAAAATTTTAGAGTTTTTACCACCTTCTGATTTAATCAATGGTTTATTCGATTCTAAGTTGTTTGCCAACATTTTCGAAGTTGCTTCCAATGATACTGTTGCTAATGAATCTTTGAGATCTGCCTTACGGATCTCCTTGACTTTTTTGTCTGGTGTTATTCCCGTCAATAGATCAGCTGACGTTTTTAATGCATTGTTGGTTGAAGCTCATAATAACTATGAGTTGCTTGAAAACTTATCAAATAAATTATTTGATCAAGATCTAAGAATTGGGTCAAATATCATTGATTTTGTTACAAAATTACTTTACAGAAGTTATGAATTGAAAGAAGATAGCTTTATAATCTTTTCTGTGAAAAATTTAATGAATGCACAATTTTTCACAAATTTATCAATTTTACCAGATTCTAATAAAGCAGAATTGGAAAGACTGGGATTCTTAGCTAATCTGAATAAATCTGTTTGTCTGATTAAAACTTACTTAATGGGTTTGAAATTGAACACCAAAATCGATTGTCATCATTTCATTTTGACTGACTTGCTTGAAGCCATCACATACTCAATCAATGAATCGGGTACTGCCACTGTGGAAGAGTATACAAATTATGGTCTTACTGCTACACCTTCTAAATTTATAGTTGACAATTATTCCGTCCTGACAGTTGTCCAAATGAAGTGTTTCTTGAAGAGTCCAAATATTACCTTCAAAAAGCAATATTTTGAACATACTATGTTTGCTAATGAAAACTCTTATTTCCCGTTAGGTAATTTTGGTCATACAATCTCGAGACTACTTGATAATGTTGATATTCAAGATTATCCAAACTTAGAACATATTTTCTATGCATTCAATAATGAGATTTATTACATGTTGATGTTCAAAGCTTTGAACATTTGGATTTCATCAAGAGCTGAAACTGAAGATTATGACAAAACAATGAAAGTGCTTGGTTCTGTGCTCCAATTAGTTGATGAATTGTTAGAAAATTTATCATTGGATGAAGCATTAGAATCATTAAATGAAATGGAGTATGACCAGTTGAAAAAATATCAAATTGAAAGATTAAAGAAGAGTAAAAATGATTCGTGGTCTCCATTAACTGCAAATTTCAATAAAGATATTGCTAATCAAGCATTGAATTTCGTCAAAGATCAAAGATTCTTAGAATTATCTAAAGGTTCTTGGGTCTATACGGAGAATCCAACTGAAGTTACCAAAGCTAATAAAAAGCAAACTCATTATTTTGTTATTTTGTCTTCAAATAATCAATCTTTGATCTATAAAGAGTTCCCAAAAAGAACAGCTGAAGCTCCAAATATTGATAAAGATGGAACCAAAATTGAGTTCAATCAAATTTTGAAGATTGATTCAACACCGCTAACGTCAGATGCTACATCTTCAAAATTGATCAGTATAAATTCTAGACTTAATATCAACAAGATTTCAATTACTACTAAAAGTTATCGTATCTTTGAATTCTTTGTGGATACCAGAGAGTTGCTGTACATTTGGTTAGATGGTTCAAGAATGCTTATCAATGATAACTCTGATTTATCAGACGATACTAAATATCAAGTTGATTCATTGACTAAGATTAGAAGTGAGATTCAATTGATTGATTTGGATGAAAAGACAGATATTACTGAAGAGTTCAAATTCAAAGAAGCTGATTTAGCTGGATTAACTGCAGGTTTCTACTATAACTAATACCATTTTATTTATTTCGTTTCGTTTTTTTTTACTTTCATTTTCCCTTTTTGTTATTTTCTTTCCTCGATTAAAATGAAGTTTAGCACAGGAACATTATAACTGTACCTCAAAAAAAAGTTAATTATCTATAAATACATGTAAAAAAACGAACAAGAATTGAAATACTACTTTCTAGACTTGAACTTCTTCTTATTTGCCTTCTTGGCATTCTTTTTGGCAATTTGCTTAGACTTATCCTGGGTTCTATCAGCTTTAGTCTTTTTATATGATCTACCATGTTCTTCTCTTGCCTCTTCAGCTTTTCTCTTTTTACTATTTGGCTTATTCTCCTTTGACATTATTCCCTTCAACTTATCATCTTTCTTCTCCTTTTCACTTTGGAACCAAGTTCTCTTTGGTCTTGAATTGATTTCATCTTGGAAATTTAGTAAATTTTCACCTTTTTTCAACTCCATTTCAGCTCTAATCATCTCCTTTTCTTGTTGTTCCTCATCTAGAATTTCAGTAACAATTTCAGTCTTTTCTTGAACCACTTTATTAATTTTTTCAACTTCGACCCAATCAACATTTTTACCAACTGCTTTACCTGATTTTTCGGCCTCAACTTGTTTGATTGCTTCTTTCACAATGGAACGATCTTGAGTGGATTCACCAACAAAAGATATGGAGATACCTTCTCTACCAGCTCTTGCAGTTCTACCAACTCTATGTAAATAAATTTCATGAGTCTTTGGCATGTCAAAGTTAACAACTACCTCAATCTTTGGAATATCTAAACCTCTAGCAGCTAAATCTGTACAAATCAAAATAGGAACAGTCAATTTTTTGAAATCAGTAATGGATTTTAAACGTTGTTCTTGTGTTAAAGAACCATGTAACTCAGCAACTTTCAAACCTAACAAACCAAGAATAATTCTTAATCTGTGAGCCATTTCTTTTCTAGCCACGAAAACAATAATTCTAATCTCTTGTTTAGAATCTAATTTCGATAGAATATTATACAATAAAGCAGGTTTAGATGCTTCTCTCTTTCTCACTCTAACGAATTCTTGGACTAAACCAGTTGCAGCAGCCTTTGGAGCACCAATCATAATTCTAACAGGTTTTCTCAAAGATAATTGAATCAAAGTTTTGATACTTGAATTCATCGTAGCGGAGAACAACATTGTTTGTCTCTTAGTTGGAACCAATGATAAAATCTCTGTCATTTCCTTTTGGAAACCTTCTTCCAACATTCTATCAGCTTCATCAAACACCAAAACTTCAACTGAATCAACATTGAAAGATGGAGAATTTCTGATATGATCGATAAATCTACCAGGGGTAGCAATGACTATATCTGGTCTTTTCTTCAATTCTTGTTCTTGTTGTCTTAAATTCAAACCACCAATTGCTAATCCAAAAGTTAAACCATTAACGTACTGACCAATCTTTTTACCAACATCTGCCACTTGAATAGCCAATTCTCTTGTAGGTGCCAACACAATAACTCTAGTTGATGCAATCTTGGATGGTTTATATAATAGTCTCTCGATGATTGGAATCATGTATGCAGCAGTCTTACCTGAACCAGTCACTGCACCAGCAACGATATCTTTACCTAACAAGGCAATTGGAATAGATGCTCCTTGAATTGGAGATGGTTTAGTGTAACCCAATGCAGATAAACCTTTCAACACTGGTCTAGATAACTGTAGCGATTGGAAATCTTTGTGAACTGTTTTAGCTGTTTCTTCCTCTTCTTCATCTTGGGAAGCATAGAACTCTGCAATAGCTTCAGCAGAATCTTCTTCTTTATCTTCTTCATCCTTCAAACCTTTTCCTAGATCAATTTTAACGTCTTCTTCTTCTTCTTCTTCTTCCTCCTCTTCTTCTCCTTCTTCTTGATCTTCGTCGTCATTATCTTCTCCGCTAACATCTTCTTCATCGTCGTTTGCTTCCTCCTGTGGTGCACCCATACCAAACCCGTCCATAGCCAATTCATCGTCATCTTGATCGCTTACCTTATCTTCTTCGTCATCATCTTCTGCATCTGATTCATTTGTAACTTTACCTGTCAAACCACCTCTACGCCTTATGATACCGTCCAAGTCAACATCTTTTTTCAAATCAGAGCCATCTTTGTTATTCAGATCAAAATCCCAACCTTCAAAGTTAGAACTGGTGGTCAAATCATCACCCACATTGAAAAGAAAATCAGGATTTAAATCTTTAGCTATAGAGCCTTCTTGTTCATCATCTTCAACTGATTCGTTATTCTTAGAATTCTTGCTCTGTTTCTTACTATTTTTCTTTTTTTGAGCTTTTGTAGTTTTGATAGTTTGTGATTTAACAGCTTCATCATCAGTAGATTCTTCTTCAAAATCTGGAACATCTTCTTCACTGTCTGAGATCGTTAAGACGAAATCGCTCATCAGTTTCTTCTTATTTTTTATCTGTGGGTTCTTAGACATCTTGATATCACTAATTGCTTACAAATTATACTTTATATATCTGTATATATCCAACAATGAAGGTTGTAAGATTGTACTCTTATAACTAAAAGAAACCCAAAAATATTAAAATTTTTTTTTTTGATTTTTTTCAATTTGGTTTGCTCACGACGTCGATTGGAAAGTCGATCGACGCGTCGCTGTTTTCATATGGTTAAATACAAGTGAAAAAGGTAGATAACGGGGTGATTTAGGTGTAACTAGGTGTGTATATAAGGAACATTACAGCTGATCTTAGCTATTGATATATATAAAATGGATGATGATGATGATAGGAACACGGTAGAACCTGAATATATCTACGATTCAGAGGATAATACTGCTGTCTACGAGGAAGAGCCTCGAGAAGATGACTGTGATGATGATAACGATGATGGTGATGGAGATGAATCGCTGTGTCCAATCTGTCTTGATAATTTGCCATCCGTTGATGATCCAGCCGTGAGATCAACGAGATCAAAACAATTACTCGCCATTTTGAATCCCTGTGGTCATGAATATCATGAGTATTGTATTGTTGAATGGTCCAAAAGGGTCAATAGTTGTCCTGCATGTAGGATCGGATTCAATCAGATAAAGTTAATGAAAGGAGGCGATGTTATTGATAAAATCAAAATTGAGAATAAAAAAGTGGATACTGATTTAACAGAGTTTGAATTCGAAGAACCAACTATTGAACCTTTACTTGAAGAAGAACCTAGACGAAGAGTTGTCAGTCATTTGAATAACCAGCTTTGCTGCCTATGTGATTCAAGTCGGACTGGAAAATTTGCTATCTGTGGTGACTGCGCTTCTGGTTATCATGTGAGTTGTTTGGGATTAGGTGATGATGGTATTGGAGGTTTTCTTTGTCCGATGTGTGATAATTTACAAGATTTTGCAAGTGTGGTCATACCTGAAAGAAATAGACGGAGACGTGGTAGAACTACAGTTAACACGGTTAGCTCGAGCTCAAGTTCAAGTAATCCCATTTCCACTAGAAGAGTAGATGGCCTTACTGGGTTCCGGAGACAGATTAGAAAAAACAGGTTCAAATCTTTGGGAATAGAGTTACCGAATAGGGTGGCCAGATCGGGTGGAAATAGTAGGAGGGCGATCACTGGTTTTGACGATGAAGTTGATTACGTTGCAATAGTTGATAGAAACAAAAGACTCTTGCAAGAAAGAAACAAAAGATTGTTGCTGGGGAGTGAAGATGGTACTGATAGTACGCTTAACAAAGAATCCATCGCATGGAGTGTGTTGGATAAACTTAAAGATGGTAAAAATATAGGTAGCGTACTAGGTGGTGATGCTGACACTGACTCTAAGGAAAGCTTTAAAAGGCCCAAGAGAGCAAAACGGGTTACATCTGGCTCGTCACTTCTTTCACAATCAGCTGATTTGGGCTCAAATATAAACACATCATCTGTTCTCATTACACCCCCTACTTCGTCCATTCCACTGGTTGTGAGGCCAACTCCAAGTCGATCTACAACGGTACACGATAAGATCCAAACTGATAGTAAGCATGCTTCTCATTCACTTCCGCCTCCTCCTCCACCTCCAAGGTTGACAACAGAGGCATTATCAAGACATGATTCACTATCTTCAAAAAAACGTTTGTTTACAGACGGAGAAACACTATCGCAACATTCCACATCTATTCTACCACCACCACCACCACCACTACCATCACGAGATGTATCACAATCTGTACCACCATCAGCTCAATTAACTTATCAGCATAAACTCCTCATTCAGCAGATTATTATACGACCATATTTGAAGCCGAAATCTAGTGTCTTGTCAATAAATAAATATACAGAGATCAACAAATCAATATCACGTCTAATCTACTCACTAGTTTTGAAGTCCGAGAAGAATTATACAGGATTACTCAACAAGCTTTTGGAGTTGATGGAGAGAGGAAACTTTACTAAAAATGAACTACAATTGTTTTTGGATGACTTGACAAGTGATGCTAAATTGGAAGTGGAGTCATTCAGAAATGATTTCAAAGATGTTGTTCTAGAGGCAGTCTCAAAAGTTTAAGTAATTTTGAGTAATAAATACGTTAAATGTATACACTATCTATAGTGCGCTACTGTATCGCTAGATTAAATTATTTAAAAGAAGAAAAAAATCGTTATATATTAAATAATGTAGTAATTTACAATGTCAGCATTGATGGATAAGCTTCACTAATTCCGCATCCAAACAAAGTTTGATCCTCTCCTTCTAATTCTTTATTTGTAATTGGGTTTAGTTTTTTCAAGTCACCTCCAATGATAATCAGCTTGGATTCAAACTTAATAGTTTGCATACAGGCTCCGCCAAGTGAATAGTCCATAGTTGGATCTGTTAAAGATTGTGATATAGGCACAAACTCATTCTTTTTCCATTGCTTTGTGTTGAGATTCAATGTGTAGAAATTGTAAATTGTTCCTTCACTAAAGATACTTAAAGATTCACACTCGACATCCAATCCTTTCTTCATATTTTTTTTGTCTTCGAATTTCTGAAGTGCTTCGGAATCAATGGCCTTTTGCTTAGCACATTGATTCTCATTTTCACATTGTATATCAAATGGATCAGGTGGCATTTGGCAACGTCTGAAACCACCCACAATCATTAGATGTTTGCCATCTGTTATACATGAATGCCCACATACTTTCATCTCCACTTTATTTTGTTTTTGGAAAGTGGAAATACGAGACCACGATTCTGTTTGAAAGTTGAACCACCACATATCTCCTAATATTTCTGTTTTATAGTATGCTGCTTCCCTTTCAGTATCTCCGTCTTTATCCGATCCCCTTGAAACTACTTTGAAGTATAGTGTTGTTGACCCCCCAAATATCACTAAAGATTTCTTGTGAAGTGCTGTAGAATGGAAACTATGCGTGCCCGGTTGGGCTGGTGATGATCTTGCTGTTCCACTGTTTGCACTGGATGAAGAGTTTGATGAGTGCGACAGTCTATGTCTTTCCAAGCTACTGTTATTGTTGGTGTTGCTAGTATTGTTGTTGGTGGTGTTGTTGTTGCGGCTAGTATTCTGGTATGAGTGCGACGAAGAGTGGTCTGAACTTGAGAGCATCGAGATATAATGCCTTATGTTATTTGAATGATGCGTTGAAGATATTGGGGATCCTGCACGTTGTTGCTGTTGTTGATGATGGTGAGGTGACATAGGAGGAGGTGTTGTTGATGTTCTCAGAGGGCTAAAGCCATCATCTTTTCTAGATGATATACCAGATTTCGCAGTAGACGGAGAATGAGGTGAAGATGGTCTTGGTTGGTGGATCATTGGAACGGTGTTTTCAGGTTTAGACAGATTATCAGGTGATACACCAAACTGCTGATATAAATCTGCGTTGTCCACTATTGACATCGAGAAAAAGCCTCTTGGTTTGGGCCAGTTGAATGAAGCACCATGTTTGAAAATTCCTGTAAAATTGATCGATTTGAAGTCATCTTCCAATATTTCACCCTGTTGATTCAACCTGTAGCTATATTTATCAAAAAGCAAATCAAAGTGACCCATTGGGAAGCAAACCATCTCATCAGCAAAGTCAATTTTCGGAAATTTAGAGGATTTGCTTAGAATGAATTCACATTTCCATATGTCATTCAACGCCAAGCATGATTTACCATTATCACTTAGTTTATATCCTCCCATTATCAAAATGACAGCGGGTTTATCATAACTTGTCATAACTTGATTATTTGATCCAGATCCAGAATTCCATCCATGGGAATTCTTCTCTGATGATGTAGATGATACCATTGATGATCTACTTGTAGTGGTTTCTGTATCCTTGTTATTCTCTTCGATGGTAATAGCCTCCATAGCATGTCCAAATCTTGCAATTGCTGATGGGAACAAAACAGAGTAAGTTGGATGAACATTAATTATAATTTCTTTGAAAGTGTTATTTCTGCTATCGAAAAGCCATGCTTGATGATTAATGTTGACTCTTTTAATGATCTCCACACTATTTTCAAACCTTTTGATGTCTGTAACTAGTTCAAATCCACCATATAAGAGCCAATGCTTCGCACTCACTTCTGTTACATTTGAAGCTAGTAAAACTTTTGGGTGAACATACTTGGAGCGAGCCGAAGAAGTGTTTGAGCCCATTGATCGTCTATCATTGATGGTTGAGTTCTCGTTGGTGCTTACCGATGGAAAAATATCCATCACCTTCAATAACGTACTCGTATCACAAGAATATTTGAATAACTCGTTATTTGGTTTTGTCGCCAAAGAGATAAGTTTGGCTTTGGTTAGTGGTGGTGGAGCATCAAAGTCCAATGTGACCTTCACATTGGCAGCTGGGATTGTAAAGTCATTGGTAAGGTTCTTCAACAATTGGTAATATTCCTCTTTGGAGTATACTGCCAAACCCCCATATATATATAGTTTATGACCCAAAGATGCTGTGCTGTGATATGACAAATGTGGCATATCAAACCCGCTAAATATGGAAGGATAGCTTAATAGATTCCCATTCTTTGGTAATGGATCTTCATTGCTACCGCTGTAGTCGTTGTTAGTGCCCATATTTTCGAGACTGGGGTTAGTAATCACCGTTTTTTTTCTATTGAGGTCAGGTTTATATATTTTGTGTTTCTGATAGTACATTGACGTAGATGAATTCATATGTTTTTCAAATAAAAGCCCATCAACATTCAAATTGTTAAAGTATTGTTTGTATTTCAAATCTTTGGGGTCTGATTGTTGCTGTGCACTATACTTTGTATTCAGACTATTAAGCTCCAAAGGGCTGTAGTTAGGGAAGCAAGACGGTTGCTTCAAGTATTCCGGGACATCGGGTCCCGATAGATATCTATCCATATCTTCCATCATTGAGAAGTAGTTAAAGACGATGGACAAGACACTGATCTTAGCATTAATTATTTATTCAAGTAAGGTATACACACAAATACACACAATCACACATTTGTGTTCCAATATGAACCGGCAAGGTTGCGGAAGGATACAGAGATTAGCTGCTGTATGTGGTGTAGGGATGTACTCAATGACGTAATTTCAAAGACTGCAAATGTGTATTGATAACAGTATTCACTTATATTTGTATGTGTGTTTATTTACTGGCATTTGCTACACAACTCACAACTTGAACAAATTACGAGTGGCAGTATAGCAACTGAGTGCAGCTTCTAATGTGATGCTGTGATGCACAAAAGTGGAGCATCTTGAGTTAGAAAACTATTGTGGCTTTTTGGTTTCTGTGCATCAAGGCAGTTTAGCGAGATACAGACAGTCAACTTGCTGTTGGAGATATATATATTGATATATATTGATATACATACATGAGTTGTGACCGTTCATAGTGCTGGTTGATGTTCTTTGTCCATATACCAGCAATACTACTTACAACTACCGAGTTTGATGTATTCCTATAATCAGCAATTCCAAAGATAGCTAAACGATGCAGTTCTCCCGAGTTCGAATCTTATCGTAATCAGCAAAGTTTTCAGTTGTAGGATAAAGTTTAGGTTTACAAAAAGGGTGTCGTCTGAAAGCAAATCATTGTGGGACTCTAGTAGATTTTTTTCAAAAAAAAATGGTAAGATCTCTTTGTAAAGCGTGTCATCCTTATGCAGGGGCCATGCTAATCTTCTCTGTATTTTTTCGATTGACCAAATGTCCCGAAGGACCCATAATGTGGTTTTGCGCGATACTTAGGCTGATAAATTTTTCGGCTAGTCACGTGACTGGAGCTCATGTGACGACATCTTGCATTTTTCCGTGCCCAGATTTGACATTTATGAGATATTTGCCACCTCAGTCCAGTACAATTGTTATGGGAATGGAGAGGTAATAACCCAAAGTATAGTAAAGGTAGAGA
>KV453856.1:234639-326028 GCA_001661425.1 Ogataea arabinofermentans
ATCATTGTCATGATCTGTGTGATGTTCTCATCACTCTGATCTCAAAACCGATTAAACTCAATTAAATATTATTTGATCACGTGAGATACACTCAAAAGCTGTATCTCCGACGACATTTTTCCGTATTCTTTCCCCACAGTTTTCGGAAATCTACCGTTAACTCTATATTTATACAAATAAATTCCCCTCCAGTACATTTAAGATTCCGGTGACTGATGATAATCATCAATGATAGATATTGAAGTTTATAATTCAATACGCTAATATGACTATTCCTGGATATTCTCAAATCAAGGAGACCAAACGCATCTTGTTAAAGCTTCTTAAAGATCCAAAGCTTAACTTACCAAATGAGATTTCCAGTTTAAGTGCCTCTGACCTTGATGGGTTGATCAAGTACACAAACGAACAACCTGATCAAATTGTCTTACCTTGTCGACTCAAAGAATGTGAGGTTGCTAGTGCATTGAAATCAATTGAAGCTCTGTACTCCCAACTGATTACCAATCAACGATTCCCCGAGTTTGCATCAAAGTCCAATATTGTTACGTTAGATCTACAGCACTGTTTGATGTTTCTATTCATGGCTTATTTGGCTAGTGTTGATGATATGACAAAACTTGATAAGAAAGTTATAAAAAGATTAAGAGATACTGATTTGAACAAAGCTCAGTCAATTACATATAGAAGAATGAGTGCAAACTTGTACAAAACTAAGGATGAGAGATATTATCACATTCATGGCTCTCTAGATGCTACCACTACATTGAACATGATTGGTTTACCTGGTTTTGATGATAGTCTGACAGACTACGATGAAGTTGTCAAAGTTATACAAGCTGCAGTTGCAAAATTCAACTGTGATGATCTTGAAAAATTGAATGTTGAAAATAGACAAGCTGGTGTTGAATGTATTAAATACAATCAATTCTTAAAGAGTGAACAAGGTAAAATTACCGAAGAGAAACCTTTTTGGGAGGTTGATATCTTAGAAGCAGAAACTCCACCTGCTGAATACTCTCCTATAGATACTAAAGTGGAGAAGAGACCTCAAATTTTAAAAGGGATCAAAGTTCTTGAGCTCTGCAGAATCATTGCTGGCCCAACTATTGGCAGAATTTTAGCCGAATATGGTGCTGAAGTGTTGAAAGTTACAGATTCTGAGCACTTGCCAGATGTTCCATTCTTTCAAGTTGATGGTAATATGGGCAAGCACTGCTGTGATTTGAATTTGAAAAATTCTGAGGATCGTTTGGTTTTTGAAGAATTGTTGAAAGATGCAGATATAGTTTTAGATGGGTATAGATTGGGAGCCATTGAGAAATTGGGTTATGGGCCTCAAGTTTTAAAAGAGTTGGCCATCAAGAGAGGTAAAGGCTACATTTATGCATCTGAAAACTGTTTTGGTTATGAAGGTCCTTACTCTGGTAGACCTGGCTGGCAACAAATTGCTGATTGTTATTCAGGAGTTGCTTGGATTCAAGGTACCAACTTGATTCCTGAAAATAATGAGCCTATGATACCACCATTCCCAATGAGTGACTATGGTACAGGTTGTATGGTTGCGATTGCGGTATTAGATGCTGTTTATCAACGTGCTAAGAAGGGTGGTTCTTATTGGTGCAAGAGTTCACTAGTTCAGTATGACTCTTTGTTAATCAAGCAAGGATTGTACCCTGATGACATTTGGGAGCAAATCAAATCTAGACAATCTCCTGATGTTTTTAAACTACGATACTATGATTCAGTTGATAAGATATCATCTACTTGTTTGAGATCAATGAAGGCATTCAAACCAGATTTGTTTGATGGAGATTTAAAGTATATGGATGAATGGCAAAGTGAAGGATTCGGAGGGATGGTTAAAGTTTTGAAACCAGTTGTGCATCTTGATTTGACTAGGAATGAATTTAATTGTACTTCTAGACCTAATGGTTTTGATAAACCAGAATGGTGGATGTAGTTTTAGTAGATTACGTTATAGCTTTAATACAAGTTTTTTCTTATTTCATGCATTAATCCATATTTTCGCTGATACGTCCAATCAATTCGAAGCCCATTCTGAATAGTAATATTAGAATTGTTTATTTATTCTATCTTTCCACGTCAAAAATCAGACCATGTTTTGTCTCGGAGATGTGCCTTCAACCATAAATATAGTTATAGCTCGGTGCTTCATCGAGGCAGATATCCGGGGTGTCGGCCTGGGTGTCGTCGGCCTGTGAAAAAAACCTCCGCGCACAGAAATCCGAGGACTGAGAATGTGGGGTAGCCCCATACTGTTTTGGCTGACTATTTTCGGGGGTGGAACAGCACGGAGTCGAAAGTTTGAAGAGCAAAAATATATATATAAAGGATGATCTTGTGAATAATAAGCCAATGAAAGATATATAGATTTGAAATGTAATTAACAGAGTTCAAAACTATTTTGAAATGTCACAAGAATTCACCTCCCACGTTATCAATTCTTTCGGTCCTAAAGCCACACCAAAGGCAAGGAGACTTCTCTCTTCATTAATCCAACACATTCATGATTTCACAAGAGAGAACTATATTACTACAGATGAGTGGATGATGGCTGTTGAATTCATTAATTCTATTGGTCAAATATCCAACGAGAAAAGAAATGAAGGTATTTTAGTTTCAGACGTATTAGGTTTGGAAGCACTAGTTGATTCTCAAACGCATTCATTGGATGAATCCAATCATACGTCATCTGCAATTTTGGGACCTTTCTACAGAGAAAACTCGCCAATATATGCTAATGGAGAATCCATTATCAAAAAGGATGTTGGTGGTACAAAATGTTTCCTTTACGGTGTTGTTACTGACACTGATAATAAGCCATTGGAGGGAGCAAAAGTTGAGATTTGGCATTGTGCTCCTAATGGTTTGTACGAGCAACAAGATCCTGATCAACCGGAATATAATTTACGTGGTACATTTTTCGCTGACTCAACTGGTTATTTCAGTGCCAAATGTTTGAAACCAACGTCATATCCAATTCCATACGATGGTCCTGCTGGGCAATTATTGCAATGGATGGACAGACATCCAAATAGGCCAAGCCATATTCATTGGAGAGTCAGCAAGCCTGAATTCCATTCGTTAGTTACACAAATTTATGATTCTGAGTGTCCATATACTAAGGATGATTCAGTGTTTGCCGTTAAAGATGACATCATTGTTACTTTCAAGCCTATTGATGAAGTTGATGAGTCAAGTGCTAAGAAGTGTGGTACCACCATCAAACAATTGAAAGAAGACGGTGTGCAAGTGTTTTTAGAATACAACATCAAACTAATCAAAGAAAGCGAATTGCAAGCTGGTAGAGCTAAGATTTACAAGAAGCAAGCAATGTTAGATAAAAATTTATCAAGTTCAGAGGAAGATGAAGAGATTCCTGAAGTTAATGAAACTAAAGTTCATACTGAACATATTGAGACTATTACTTCAAAGAACTTGTCTGCCGTGTAGCTATATTCTTTGACTCTACTATATATTTTTAATATATTTATTTATTCTTTTATCAATAAAATCTCATATACATTCTGCAGTACGTTTTTTTTTTTTTTTTTCAACGGCGAATGAAAGGAATTTATTAAACTACAATAAAAAAACACAACACATCATCCAGCAAATTGTAATTTTACTAGACATTTCAGAGTAATGTGGATAAGAAGAAGGATTTTTAGTAATTTTTCATTGAATTTAAGACAACGTTAATTACCTTGATATTTTTGGGTTGAAATTATCAAATACTCTTCCAAATCATCTCAGAATGTTACTAAGGTATGTATATACACGTAGAATTGAAAGAAGGATAAGAGATCATCAGATACATACGACCCGGGTAACTGTCATCACCCACGACACCAAATTTGAAATGAGATGACATAATCATTTACATAAGCGAAAAGAGAGAAATCTGAACGAGAAATGAGTGGTGGCAAAAAAGGAACTACTCCAACTTTTAAGTCGAACCCCGACTAAGGTTTAAGTCATCTTCATCATATCAGCAAGAGCTATCATAATTGGCTAGAGTATGTTATATAGACGTTTGTACTTATTGACGTCGAAGCCGTCCCCATGGGGAAATATGCTCAAAAGCATATCGTCATACTCTACAACTCTCAATTGTACCAAGTCCACCGGATTCTCACAATCAAGATCGATATCTACTAAAAAAATCACCATACAAAAACAATCAAGAATACCGTTCAAGAGATACCAATCTACACAGCCGTCCGACTCACAACCAGATTTAAACCCAAATGAACCAGAGAAAAGATACAATAAAGATGGAGAACGTGAGTTAACAACAGAAGAAGCCGAAGAGTTACTTGAAGGATTAAAGAAGATATGGGAATCACCAGATTTTCCAAGATCACCACTAGCGTTAGATCCACCTGAGATTCAAGAACGGTATAGAGTTCTATTTGAAAAGTATGAGATTGGTGGTTTAGCATCACCTTCATGTGCTAAAATGTTAAACACCATTTTGAATGATCCAACTGATAGTAAAGCTGGTTCTAAAATCATACATGTTCAATTTTTCCATAAGGCACTAATGGATTATCATCTAAAGAAGCAAATGGATGGAACAGAAGCACCAAACGCTCAAAATAGTATCTTCAACATATTTGGAGGTGTCAAACCTTCCGAAGGTGAATCAGGTAATAAAGAAAACTCTAAAGATGGTGGTAACACTCCAATTCCACCATCTTTGAAATTTGATACAATGTTATTGTGGTTATCATCTATGGCATTGACTTACTTTATATTTACAGTTGAGAACAACGAAAGGGAAATCACATGGCAAGATTTCGTCACTACATTATATGAAAAACATTACGTCGATAGATTAATTGTTTACAATAATGATACTGTTCGAGTTACTTTAAATGATCTCGGTAAGAATCAACCAACACATGATTCAAAAGTGGACTACTATTTTACCATTGGTTCAGTTCAAAACTTTGAAGAAAAATTGAAAGCATTACAAGATGAAAAGAAAGTTCCTGAAGAATTAAGAATACCTGTCATGTACTTACAAACAACTTCAATTTTCAAATCATTATATAATATAATGCCTACATTAGTCTTATTTGGTTTTATTTTCTGGTCAACGAAAAAAATGTTAACATCTGGTGGAGGTATTGGAGGAGGATTATTTGGTTCTCAAGCTAAAACTTTCAAAAAGTTCAATGCTGAAAAGCAAGTGAATATTAATTTTGAAGATGTGGCAGGTTGTGATGAAGCTAAAGAAGAAATCATGGAATTTGTTAAATTCTTGAAAAATCCAAAGAAGTATGAAAAATTAGGTGCTAAGATTCCTAGAGGTGCAATTTTATCAGGTCCACCAGGTACTGGTAAGACTATGTTAGCTAAAGCAACAGCAGGTGAAGCAGGTGTTCCATTTTATTCAGTTTCAGGTTCTGAATTTGTGGAAATGTTTGTAGGTGTTGGTGCATCTCGTGTTCGTGAATTATTCAAGACAGCTAGAGAGAATGCTCCTGCTATTATATTTGTTGATGAGATTGATGCTATTGGTAAATCTAGATCTAAAGGTGGTAAAGGACCAGGTGGTGCAAATGATGAAAGAGAAAATACATTGAATCAATTATTAGTTGAAATGGATGGATTTTCAACATCAGATTATGTTGTTGTTCTTGCAGGTACAAATCGTGCAGATGTTTTAGATTCTGCATTGATGAGACCTGGTAGATTTGATAGAAAAGTTTATTTGGATAATCCTGAACTTGAAGGACGTAAAGCTATATTTGCTGTTCATTTAAAGAAAATAACATTATCAGAAGATTGTGATATTGAAGATTTGAAAGGTAGATTAGCTACATTAACACCAGGTTTTTCAGGTGCTGATATTGCCAATTGTTGTAACGAAGCTGCATTAATTGCTGCTAGACATAATGAAAATTCTGTTAGATTACATGATTTCGAACAAGCTATTGAAAGAGTTATTGCAGGCTTAGAAAAGAAATCTAAATTATTATCACCACAAGAAAAACGTATTGTTGCATATCATGAAGCAGGTCATGCTATTTGTGGATGGTTTTTAGAATATGCTGATCCATTATTAAAAGTTTCTATTGTTCCAAGAGGACAAGGTGCTTTAGGATATGCACAATATTTACCACCTGATATATATTTATATTCAACACAAAAATTATTGGATCGTATGACAATGACATTAGGTGGTAGAGTTTCAGAAGAATTACATTTTGCATCTGTTACATCTGGAGGATCTGATGATTTTGAAAAAGTTACTAATTTAGCACAAAGAATGGTTTTAGAATGTGGTATGTCACCTAAAGTTGGATTAATTAATTATAATTTGGATAGAGGTAACGATATGACTAAACCATTTAGTGATAAAACATCATCATTAATTGATTCTGAAATTCATAGACTTGTTGAAGAATCATATGAAAGATGTAAGAATTTATTAATTGAGAAGAAAGAAGAAGTTAAATTAGTTGCTGAAGAATTATTAACTAAAGAAGTCATAACTAGAGAAGATATGATTAGATTATTAGGTAAAAGACCTTTTACCAATAGAAATGATGCATTTGATAAATATTTAGCTGATAAAGATGAAAGAGATCATAGTAAAGCAAAAAAGGAAGATGATCAAAAAGAAAAATGATAAATATGAAATTTTGAAACCTTGTATATATGTGTATGAAATTTTACTTTAAATTATTGATAAATAAAAAAATATATTTGAATAAAAGACAATATATATGTATATACTTTTTCTAGAAGTGATTTAATAATCACCATTTATGGAGACACTAAAACCAAACCCACCATTACCTAAAGTATTTGAATTAGTAACAATTGGGAATTTATAATTAAGGTCCATATCAATAACATCATCAATTTGATAAGATAAACCAATAGAACAACCATTTTTCCAATTTTTGAATAAAGAATTCAATGATTTTGATTTTAAAGTATTTTTAAAATCATCAATTTTGAAACCATCAGTTGATAATTCACCACCTTTTAAACCAACGTATAATCTTAATGGATTAACAGGATCAACGAATAACAACCTACTCATTAATTTCAAATCATAATTCAAGAAACCTAAACCACCGATTTTCCCACTGATTGTTTTTTCACCAGCAGCACCAGAAGAAACTACTTTAGGTTCGATTGTTGAATAACCAGGTATATTTAGATAAAACTTATCTTGATAATGAACAGCAGCTTTTGAATTCAAACTTGAACTATTCAAAGTTTTCAATATACCAAAACCAAAACTGAAATCTAAAGTTAATCCGTTATTTAAAGCAGATTTGATTAATTTAGTATTGAATTCACTCTTAATGAATTTTTCATCAAGATTACTATTATTACTATTTGGTAATCCTGCAAATTCATTAATGAATTCTAATTTATAACCATTCAAACCTATCTTACCTTTAGACTTTTGTAAATATTGTATAGTATTCAAAGACGTGCCTAATTTCAAACCTAATTTAGTATGATCACCAGCAAATGTTTTAATTTCATCATTTGCACTATCTATAACTTGTAAAGTTGTACGTTTACTTAAATTCAATTCAGCAAAGTTAACCAAAACTCCATTACCACCACAATTGAAACCCATTTTAGTCTTTTCTAATCCAATTGAACCACTAGTCATTGATTGTTGAACTGATTGATATATTGAATTCTTAGTACTCAATAAATCACCCTCTGCGTATAATTTCAAACTAGTATCAACCATAGGTGCTTTATATTGAATTTTCAAATTTTTTAAAGGTGTCTTGATACCAGTTGAAGGTGGTGTTAGATTTATTTGAAATTTGAATAATTCAGCATTACCAAAAGTATTATTATTCACGTATTTTAAGTTCGATAAATTACCTTGATTTTCATGAATTGAACCAATCACTAGATTTTTTTGTTTTGATTGAGATAAATTGAAAACAGCTTTTAAATCAATTGGCTTTGAATCAATAATTGACTTCAAGCTCTCATTCTCACTACTTGAATCTTGAATGTCGAGTGTAATCTTATCAAAACAATTGGTGTATGTTAATGCAGAGACGGATTGATTACATCCATTGATCAATTGAGCCATGGTCATATCAGCACTAGTTAATAATGGTGATAATAATTTCTTGAAAAAATTATTAGAAAATTCATCACCACCGAAAACTTCAACTTTAGTTAAATTGATTGGTTTTGTCTTATTATTATCAAAGATTGCATCATTTGTTATCTTGTTTACTTGCTCGAAAGGCATTTGAATGGTGTTTAATTAGTCAATTGGGTGAAATACAACTCACTTATACTCATACTATACTATACTATACTATCATTCAGTCAAAATGTCCAATCCAATTAAAGTTATTTAAATAATTGATTGAACACAAACTTATTATGACAGATGACAACGACGATTACATGACAGATTACATAATACTTATTTTCATATTAAATTTATCATTTATTTACCCCTTTTTTAGTTGTAGATCAAACTTCAACAGCATTGAATAAAGCTTTCTTAGCTTTAGCTTTATTCTTCTTGTTATGTTTCTTATTATTTTTGGATTCTTCTTGTTTCAATTTATGGAATGGAGTCTTAAATTGTCCTTTAACACCATTCAATTTGAAAAATTCTTGATCTAAATCAGCAGCTGTATTAATTAAAGCAGCTTGTTTACCACCATATGTTCTAGCATGTTTATTTTTATTTAATGGGTCATCGTTTGAAATATGTGATGAGAAAGTTAATTTATTCAAATCTTTTGATAAATCAAATGTTTTCGGATTTAATCCTTTATCTTTTATAGCTTGAATTAATTGATCTCTTCTTTGATCAGGTAAATAATTCAAAGTGTATAAATTCTTATTAAATTCTCTTGCTTCGTCATCTGATTTTTGTGAACCATCTTCATTTGGTGGTGGATTAACAAATAATAATTTTCCTTTAACATAATCTTTTAAAATATATCTTGCAGCTCTACTTTCATCAGCTGAACCAAAACCTTGTGTCATATAACCTCTTGCTCTTGCATATGCATTCAATAATTCTTGTGATGTTGGTATACCACTACCACCTTCATCAATTGGTGTGATTGGTATTAATATACCATAAACAGCTTCTAAGAAATATTTAGGTATACGTTGTGTAACTAATTGACATGGTCCTGTAACTTCTCTTAATTGATCAATTGGTAAAACACCATTACAAACCAATTCACCATTTGTATAAGCGAAATTTGGGAAAACCAAACCTGGACAATCACATAATATAACATTATCTGATAATAATATAGTTTGGAAATGCTTAGTTTTACCAGGTGTTGCAGAAACTGAAACTTTTTTAGATCCAACTAATGCATTAATTGTTGAAGATTTACCAACATTTGGATATCCAACTAAACCTATTTGTAATCTTTTTGGTTGTCCTTCTGGTGGTTCAGTTAATGGTTCTGGTGCAACTCTCATGAATAAATCTTCTAATTCATCAACAGTTGCAATCTTTGTAAGTGCAATAACATCTTCTTCTTTATCTTTATCATCATCATTATTGAGTTCCAAATCATCAATTTTATCTTCAATTGCTTCTAATTCTTTATTTAATCTTTCAAGTTCAGCAAGTTCTTCTTCATCTAAACCTTCAAGATCTTCACTATCATATTCATCAGTGTATTCACTATCATATTCAGAATCATATTCACTATCACTATCATCATCATCATCAACTTTTGTTATTGGCTTCTTTATACTTGTATTTTCCTTTGAATGACCTAAAATTTCAGCATGTTTCAAAGCTTCTTCTTCTTGTTTTTGCATTTCTAAAATTTCATTTGCTTGTAAAGCACTGAAAAAAGTATATTTAATATTATGAGATTTGAAATATTTAGCCCAAGATAATCTTTGATCAAAAGTTAATAAATCAGCTTTATTAACTAATAATAGATTTTTTTTTAATGGATTTAATTCCAAAACATATTTTTCTAAATCAATTGATCTAAATAATAATGGATTTCTAGCATCAACAATTTGAACAATCAAATCTGATCTTTCAACAACTCTCCATAATTGTTTCCAAACCATTATATTTCTTTCGAATGGAGTTAATAATAAATCATTATTTTCTTGTAACATTGCTAATTGTCTTCTCCATTTTAAAAATGCTTCACTTTCTAATCTTTCTAATTCATATTTTGTAGTTGAATTATCCCATGTTGGTCTTCTTGGAACAGTTAATTCAAATTCATGTTCTTTTTGAATTAAGAATTTTTCATTTTGTTGATCACTAGTTAATAAATATGGATTATAATTACCAGTATCAACAGTTTGATTATTAACTTTGATAATTTTAACATTTGAAACTTTTTCAGCTGTAAAATCAGTATCTGCTAAAGCAGCAGTATTTAAAAATTCATCCAAAGCATTTTCTTGTGTAACAGATCTTAATTTAACCCAACTATCTTCATGTTTATCAGTTGTAAATCTCATTTCACCATCAGGTAAATAATAAACCTGATTAGATTGATTCTTCATATTACGAATAGTTCTACCAAGACCAATAGTATTTTTATTTTTATGAGGGGTATTTTTAGGACCCTTAGGAGGCTTCCATTTCTTTGGTTCAGCTTTAGGTGGCATTGTGAGTGTGTGTTATGTGGTAATAGATGTAGAGTATAAGAACAAGATAATAATGGTTATACTATACTATACTTATATTAGTAGATAAATAAATTCAAATTTTTTTTTAAAAAAAACTTCTAAAAAGTCGTGTGAATAACAAATGGTGCAAAGATGCGTTTATTTGAGTCGATCGACGTTCGACGCGTCGATTTATATATATATATATTTACACGTCGATCGACGTTGTTGATGCGTCGATTTATTCATTATCTCCAGACAGTTTGTTAGTTGATTAGTTACACTTTGTTCATTTGTTCATTTGTTCTTTGTTTATCACTCAATTGATTTGATATTTCATTATTATAGTATATATTATACATCATTTCATATAATCATGAATAGATCAACCAGTACTTCCGAAATACAATCTATATCTGCATCTTCTATAATTACAGATACTGATGAATCAGCTTATTTTACAGATGCTGATTCTCATTTTACAGATACTGAATTGAATGATAATAATAATGATAATAATAATAATAATGGAATTGCAGATAGTGTAGGTGATGGTGCACCTTTATCAACTCAAGTTACAGCGACTGATAACAATAATGATAATAATGATATAGCTGATCAAACTATAGTGGAATCACATCAACTTCCGAATAATGATAATAATGATATAGATCAAAGATCGGGAAATGTTCCAATTACTCCAGATGATGTTATTTCAATACAACCAAAAAAACAATTAGAACCAACAATGTCAAACAATGAAAATAACAAAGCATTCATATCAACTGATGATAATAATGCTGCTATCGCAGATGCATCTGTTCAAGTTGGTGATGATAATGAAATATTAGCTCAAAAGAGAGGTTATCAAAGAGATGAAAGTGAATGTCATGAATATTATTGTAATTTTACATGTTTTGATGATTTAAAATGTGATTCTGGTGAAAATATATGTATCATGTGTTTTAGTTGTTTAGTTTCATCATTTACTAGTGTTTGTATTAGTTTATGTCAATCTTCTGCAAGTAAATAAATAAATGAATTACGGCAATTATATTATATTACTCTTGTAGATTTTCATATGCTCTTTCAAGAGCCTGCACTGTCCATGGTTTATCTAAATTAGAATATTTTTCAAGTGGTACATCATATGGAAGTCTAACTGGAATCTTAACAATACTACCGTCATCATCATCATCATCATCATCATCATCTAAAGTATCTTTACCAAAAACAGGAACAAGTACAACTTTTTTACCTTTATCTTTATCTTTCAATCTTACAGTTTTAGGATTAATGAAAATACCAGCTTCAAAACTATCAATTTGAAATTCATGTTTATTAAATTTTGAAAATTTACCATTTGAACCATATCCCCAACATGGTTTACCCCATGCTTGTTTTGATATGTTTGCAGATGTTAAAAGAAACCAATCTAAAGTTTTGAAATTATTTGATGTAGTACAGTATGTTTTAACATGTGGTGATAATTTTGATCTTTTTGACTTAGATTCAATTACTGTTTTTGATGATGACCATTTATGGAAAAATTGTTTTATTAAATCATATTGTTTTTCAAAAGCATGATAATTATTTTTCCTCTCTATATTCAGATGAATTGCATGTCCTGATAAATGTCTATACAATGAATTCAAAACTTCAAATTCAGTAGGCCATATAATAACAGGTTCAACAGAAGTACTACTCCTCGTTTGAAAATCATGATCTGGTGATTTAACTATATCTTTTGAACCTTCAACTATACTTGTTAATATATGTGTGAAAAGATTTGATTTATTTGAATCAAAAGGAGCAGCAATACTTGAACATTGAGCAATAAATTTAGTATTACTACTATTATTAAGTAAGTTGAATTCATGTAAGATTTGATATAGTTTACCATATCCATATAATTTAACACCTGGTTGATCTAAACCTTGATCAAATTGGAATTTATTAAAACTTAATTTATTAGATGGACTAGATGCAATGAATTGAACATCAATATCATCAAAATTATACATTTCAAGATTTGAAATCAAATCATTCAATTGTAATTCTTCATAACTTTTCAAATAATTCAAAAAATCTCTTTTAAAACGTTTCCCATTTTCAGTTATCAGATCCAAAGCATCATTTGATTCTTCAGATGAATGATTTGGGTCTCTTTTCAACATTGGTGATATCCAACACATTTGAGTTTGTGCCTTATAATCTGGATTTGTCAAATTCATAGTATATATAATAATCTGACATGAATCATCATCATAGAAATTAATCATCATTTTAGAATGATGTGATGCAAATTTATTCAATTTCTTATCAACTTTGATAATATTGAATTTATATGATAATTTTTCGAAATCATTTAAAATTAAAGTATCTTCATCACCTTTATTAATTGTATATATCTCCAAATCCAAATTATTTGGATGGAAATAATCAATTAAGAATCCACAATCGATTAATAAATTAAACTGATAGGTTTTCTTAAGATTTATTGAACCAACTAAATCATATAATGATACAGCATCCTTATCTGCTTCCAAATCTATATTTTTACAATATTCTGGATTTGCAATCATTCTAATTTGTGATCTATATCTATCATCCACTTGCACTTGCACTTGCACTTGCACTTCCACCACTTCATCATCATCTTCTGTACTAGCTTCATCATCATCAGATAGTAAACTTATAACAGTAGGTTTTGTTTCTTCATTCAATGGGTTTTGTTGTTGCTGTATCGTATCATCTTTAAATCTTCTCTTCTCAGCAGCATCTGCTATTATATCTCTGAGTTTCCTCTTCTGACTATCCTCCATAACTACTTCTATAACAAAGTAAAACTAAGTCTACTATACTACAATATAATATAATTTACCAATTTACATGTTACAGTATTTGATACTATTAACACAGCCTTGAAATGATTATAGTTGAATTTGATGTATTAATGAATATATAGATAAAATATACATACAAATTACATTGATTAACTATTATTTAAACGAATAAATAAATAAACGCTTAGTATAATCTGAAAGCTGGACCCATTGATGATTTAATAACCAATGAACCAACGTTTTGCCAGTTCTTCTTTAATAAAGAAACTAAGAAGTTAATGGACATCATGATGTGAGTAACTAAAGCATCTTCTTCCATTTCAACGTGACCAATAGCAACGGCTAAACATAAAACCTTCTTCAATTGGAACTTAATGGTTGATTTAACATCAGTAACCTTAGAGTATAAGTCATCATTGTGAGAAACTGGAGTTGGGAACTTACCAGCCTTTGATAATTGAGGACCTAATAATCTTGGAACTTGTTTAATTAAAACTTCAGAAGCAACGAAAGCATTGTATTTCTTAGCTAATTTCTTAATTAATTTCTTGTTCTTGTTCAATTTCTTTAAATCATCAACTGACATAGCATCAACACCTAAAGACTTAGCTCTATCAACATCAAAAGCATCACCAAAGATACAAATGGTCATGTTTGGTCTTGGAACATTTGGTAATTTCAATGAACCTGAGAAACGCTTATCTCTTTGAGGATCATAGTTCTTTAAACCAACTTGTAATTCAACGGTTTCTAAAAAGTTTCTCTTTTTAGTTTCGTTAGAGTATTTTAAAACATTTTGAACATGTTCTCTAACTTGATTAGTAGAAATCTTAGACATTTTTTAAATATTAATTTATTTGATTGTCTCCCTGCTAATAGGTAATACCGGATAAAGGCTGTTTCGACGATAACTTTTTAAAAAGAGTAAAAAGATAAATGGTAATAGGATAGGTTACAGTGAGAGATTTTGTAAAAATTGGTTTGTTAATGAAATTATTGAAAAAATTTAGAAGACTCCTAACACCTCTATTAAAAAGAAGGTCTGTGAAACCCTTTAAATATGTCACGTGATTGTAATATTACATAATCATACACGTAATACAGCGTTATTTCAAGGCTGTGTTATTTATTACATCAGATAAGTGTATCATGCATATACCATACCATACCATACCATACCATCTAGTTGTTACTACTTCATCTAATTATACACAGATGAACATAAGTATACTCCGTTTAGGAGTGGTATCTTGTCCTCTTATTTTTCCAACTTCAAAACAGATCTTCAAAAATAATGGGTTTCTTCAAGTTAATACTTATAGATCATATGCAAAGAAAAGAACAGCATCATCATCAAGATGGTTAGAGAGACAAAAAAATGATATTTTCACAAGAGATGCAAAACATATGAATTTGAAATCTAGAGCTGCTTTTAAATTATTACAAATTGATGAAAAATTCAAAATTTTCAAAAAAAATAAGTATCAGAATGTACTTGATTTAGGTGCTGCTCCAGGTGCTTGGAATCAAGTTTGCTTGGAGAGATGTTCTAAAGGATCTAAGATTCTTGGTGTTGATATATTAGTTTATTCTCCACCTAGTGGTGTTTCTTCAATGCAAGCTAATCTATTGAGTAAAACAACACATTTGAAAATTAAAGAATTCTTTGAAAAAGATGATAACCAAACTTTAAGTGACTCTAGTTTTGAATCTATTGAAGTTAAAGGATCAGGAGGACTTGATATCGAGCTTGAAAATGTCAATTCAATCTTACAAAATGAAATGGAATTATCAAATGTGAAGAAATCGTCAATTATACATAAGCAACAACCTCCAATTGATGTTGTTTTAAGTGATATGTGTGCACCTTTTTTACAAATTTCAGGATATGCGAATTCAACTACTAACAATCCATTCAAAAGGATGAGTAATACATCAGGTTTAACAATAAAAGATCATTTAAGTTCAATGGATTTATGTGATGCTGCTTTGATTATATGTATTGATTTATTGAAAAAAAATGGTTCTTTTATAGTTAAATTTTTTTCTGGTGAAGAAGATAAATTTTTAGAAATTAGATTGAAAAAAGTTTTTAAACAAGTTATTAGATTCAAACCTAAAGCTTGTAGAGATGAAAGTAAAGAATGTTATTTTGTTTGTTTAGGTAAATTGAATGATGTTATTGATAAAGTTGAAGTTTTTAAAAGTGCTTAATCATGCTATGTATATATATTTTATAGACTAATTTAATGAATTTTACGATATTTAAATGTACTTTTTGTAATAACTAATAAATCAAATAAATTAAAAAATGACCAAATATGAAAAAAAATAAGACAACAATAACTATATATAACAGAGAAGTAATGACATTTTTTTTAAGTACACATGTATATACACAGAGTATATTACTTATTCTTCCTCTTCAACTTCCTCTTCCTCTTCCTCTTCTTCAGCTTCAGCTTCAGCTTCTTCCTCTTCAGCTTCAACTTCAACTTCAACTTCCTCTTCAGCAGTTTCTTCCACTGCATCAGGTTGTGTTCCATCCAAATCAATCAAATTATTACCATTCAATTGTGGGAATTCTTTTGGAGCTTCATCAGGTGAATATAATCTATTACTTAACTTCTCTTTACCTTGTTTAATTAAATAATCTTTCCAAAGTTTAACATTTTCAGAAACTTTTGAATTATCATCAGTATAAGTTAATGATAACAATGAAGATTCTGCAAATTTATCAGTTAATTGTAATATTTTAATTGAAGATGATAAATCATTTGCTGCCCATGATGATGAAAATGCTAAATTAAACTTACCTGATTCAACACATAATTCACTTAATTTTTTCAATCCTTCAACATTATTAATTGATGTATATAATAATAATAATGATTGATAATCACTACAATTTTCAAATGATTCAATTGCAAGTTTTAAATTCCAATTTTTTAATGCTACATCACCTAATTTTTTCCATTTATGTGGTGTACCATCTTTTTCAGCAATTTCTTTTGCTAATTTTAAATTTAATGTTTCAATAGCTAATTCAAATTTTTGTTCTAAATCATTTGAAATTTCCAATGCTTTTTCTTTAAAACCTTGTTGTTCCAAAAATCTTGAAATTTTTGGAATATCTTTTTCATCAACATTAGATAATAATTCATCAGCTTGATCTAATTCACCTCTTAAAACAACTGTTTGGAATTCTAATACAGCTAATGATAAATAATATGAAACAATATTAACATCTTTATCACTAACATAAACTTTATTATCTCTTGGTAAATAACCTAATAAATACATTGTTTTATCAAAATGTGCTAAATTATTAACTTTACCACCAACCAAATAATTTAATCTATTTGATGATGATGTATATATGAAAACATCACCAACCCATTTACCACTAATAATTTCATCTTTAACATCATAAATAACCTCAAAACATTCTTCACAACCTTCATCAGGATCAATTGTACCATTTGATAAATGTTCTTGGAAAATATCTTTATCAAATTTTAAAGCATATGCACTATCAGATGAAACAATTAAAACTAATTCACCATTTTCAGACCAAATAACATCTTCTGCATCAACATCAACTCTTCTAACTAAATCACCAGTTTCCCAATTATAAAATTCAATTTCTCCATCACGTCTTATAGATAATAATGGACCACCAAATAATTTATCTGTATAATCATTATTTGATATTTGACCTGTTGTTTTTTCTTTAAAATTTTTATAAATTATAACTTGTTTATTTGGATTTATAATTGCATAATAATTTGAATCTTGACCCCAAACAAAATCTAATGCAGCACCATACATTTTATTTCTCCATGCTAAAGCAGTATAAATTATATATTCATTATCACCTGTAACTGTAACAAATCTACCATTTGGTGAATGATTTAAAGAACTTGGGAAAATTTCAATATTACCTAATTCTTTTTGAGTTAAAGATAAAATTTCACCATCTTCTAAATTTTGTGTATCAGAAGATTTAATAACAGAATTATAAATATCCATATGTTTACAAGAAATCACTTTACCCATTGGATCCATTGATAATAATGGTTTATCATCACCAAATTGTGCAACAATATGACCAGTATCAAAACCAATTGCAACTAAACCTGAACCTTTTCTAGTTGCAATACACCAAGCTCTTTCCATTTGATAATTTAATGTAGTTTCTAATTTATAAGTATTTGAATTCCAAGCTTTTATAGTTGAATCTTCAGAACCAGAAATAATTAAAGGTAATTCAGGATGGAAAACAGCAAATGAAACATTTGATAAATGACCTTCTAAAGTAGCAACACAAGATTTAGTTTGATAATCCCAAATTTTAACAGTTTTATCATCAGAAGCAGTTAATAAATATGGTTTATCACCATGAGGATAATAATCAACATAATTGAAACCTTTTGATTCAGGAGCTAATAAAGTGAAATTTGGAACTTTTGAACCTAAAGACCAAATTTTAACAGTTTTATCTAAACAAGCAGAAGCAAAAGTATTATCATCTTTTGGATTAAAAGCTAATGACATAATATAATGTTGATGACCTTCAAAAGTTTGTTCTAATTTCCAATTATTTTCCCAATTCCATAATTTTATAGTATAATCATCAGATGAAGTAACAACATAAGATCTAGTTGGATGAATTGCAATTGATCTAATATAATCAGGATGAGCTTCAAATTGAGCGATTTTTTCACCAGTATTATAATTATAAACTCTTAAATGGAAATCATCAGAACCAACAATTATCCAATTTTTTCTAGCAATAAATTTACCAGCTCTACATGGAACATCAGTAACATTGATTGCTTTAACTAAAGTATTTGTTTCATAAGACCATATTTCAACTCTACCACTATATAATGTTGTTAAAACCCAAGGTTCTGTTGGATGGAAATCAATTCCTTTAACACGATCTGATGAAGTACTTGAAATTTTCTATAATATGTATATATGTTCAAATCAAATCAAAAAGATTCATTTGACATTGAAAGATGTCAATTGAATTGAATTGAATGATATGAAATGAAGTGATTGTTAGTAAACTTTGAACATTAAGATAGCATGTAAGTGCATGTATGTGCATGCATGCATGTACCATTATTGATTATACGATCTGAAGTAATGAAATGTAAAAGTGTGTTAATGAACGTATATGTATATATGTATATATGTATATGAGAATAAACTTACATTAACGTCAAACTTCATTGAATGTAATTGATATAAAAGAATAAGTAGACTATGAATATATATATATACTTATTATAATAATAATTACTTTGTTTAATCAACTAATTGATTTAATTGATGTTTTCGTGTTCAATTAGTTGGACATTGGAGTTGTGGCTGGAGAGGGATCATTATAAGAAGTGGCTAGTGTAGAAGTGGCTAGTGTGATAATTACAACAGGGTTACATAACCCAGATTGATTGTATTACATAATCGATTAGCTAATCACATGACAATTAATTACATAATCAATGACATAATCCAAAAATACTCAAATTGTCGACTTTCATAAAGTTTGCTTGTTGGCTAGTCCTATTGACTGATTGATTGATAAGTTAGTTAGTAGTTGATTTAATATTTTGTATTTGATAGTCATTATTCATTAGTTATTATTATTATTATTATCTTCATTTCATCATGTGGATCTTAGAATGGTGTATGTTTCTCTTATTTTCTATCTTGATCTTTGAATTCGATCTAATCTGATCTAGATCTAATCTAATCTAATTTCACTTTTTACTAACAATTGATTACCTTTTATTTGTTTCAATTTTATAACAATTATCACATTGTGTTGATTGTTAAATCGTTAAATTGATTCATTTACTACTTATCATTTTTATTCAGTTCAAGATGTTTTAGCCTCTTTAGGTTTATGGAATAAACATGCTAAATTATTATTTTTAGGATTAGATAATGCTGGTAAGACTACATTATTACATATGTTAAAAAATGATAGAATGGCAACATTACAACCAACTTTACATCCAACTTCTGAAGAATTATCAATTGGTAATGTTAGATTCACAACTTTTGATTTAGGTGGTCATCAACAAGCTAGAAGATTATGGAAAGATTATTTCCCTGAAGTTAATGGTATAGTTTATTTAGTTGATGCTGCTGATTCTGAAAGATTTGAAGAATCTAAAACTGAATTAGATGCATTATTTGAAATTGAAGAATTATCAAAAGTTCCATTTTTAATTTTAGGTAATAAAATTGATAATCCAAAAGCTGTTAATGAAAATGATTTAAGACACTTTTTAGGTTTATATAATACAACAGGTAAAGGTAAAATGCCTTTAGAAAATGCTAGACCTGTTGAAGTTTTCATGTGTTCAATTGTTATGAGACAAGGTTATGGTGAAGGTTTTAGATGGTTATCTCAATATATCTAAGGCGGTTCCATACTATACTTTTCTACGCCTTTTTTAATCTGATATATATCTTTATATTAATATTAATATACATAAATTATAATTATAATTATTATTTACAAACTTCTATGTAACTTCATGTTCTTCTCTTTTTACCAAATGCTTCACTTGAATCAGAACTACCACCTAAACTTCTCTTTTTACCTTCTTTCATGAAATATTCTTTCTTTCTTTCCTTTTCTTTATCTTTTTTACTTTCTTCAATCTTAGCTAATTTCTTCAATCTTTCTTTATTTTTATCCATTTTTTTAACCTTTTTCTTCTCATCTTTATCTTTCTTTATTGTTTGAATAGTTTGAATTAAAGATCTTGCCTTTTTCTCTTCACCTCCAATAACAACAGCACGTTTTTGTAAATAACTTTGCTTTTTTTGTTTTGTCATTTGATGAATTTGTGATTTGAATGGTAAATTTGCTTTTATTGATTTTGGAACTTTTAATGCATTGAATTTACGTTCTTGTCTTTCAATTTTATTATATGTTGAATTTGGATCTAATGGTGTTGATATATTATTAGCTGCACGAACTGCACCAGTTAATCTCATACCTTTCCAATTTTCTTTATCTTTTAATAATAATGATGTAACTGGATTATAAAATTTCTTAGGTGTTATTGGATACCATGTTCTCATGAAAACAATATCACTTAATAAAATTTTATCTTCAAATGTAGCTCTGAAATGACCTTCAGGTTTTGATAATGCTCTCTTGATTTCACCTCTTATACCAGAAACTGTTTTAATTGAAGCACCTTCAAATTTAGCAACTTCTAAAGCTGATGAAAACATATCTTTAATAAAAGCAGTATTACGGAATATCTTATATGGATAACCAACAAGTTTCAATTTTTTAACGATTTCAACATCTGCATTCAAATCTTCAACTATACCAGTTGCTGCTATTCTAAACGATCCTGTTGTATTTTCTTTAGAAACAACTTGAACACCACAAAAGGTTGTATTTGGTGCAACTAATGGTCCATAGAATGTTGCAAAACAATATGCATGTTCAGGTGTATATTTTAATAATCTATTTCTAGTTCTTGAATCAGATGTAGTATACATTGGCATTGTTTGGAATCTTCTCCAACCCAATGACAAAATCAATGGATCATTAGTTTTCAATATTTTTTTATGCCATCTATGTCTTCTAATTCTAACATTTAAAAATCCAAATCTTTCTTCTGTTTGAAGTAAACCTCCAATTACAATTGGGAATTTAGGATCAAAATTTTCAATAAATTCCATTGGTAAATTATCAAATGTTAATTTAACATAAGAACCAGCTTTATAACCTTCAATTTTATATCTTGATTCTTCATCCATTGTTTGTAATTCCGATTTATTAATTTCTAATTGTTTTGCCATTTTGGATTTTTGGAACTCATACCATGTATCATGTTCATTAAATGGATCATCATCTTTACCAAATTCACCTTCTTCTTCTTCAAATTGTTGTCTTAATTTTTCTTTCTTTTTGGCATTCAATTCTCTTTGTTCTTCAATTGTTAATTGTCCTTCATCAACAACATCTTCCTCATCATCTGAATCACCTTCTTCTTCTTCTTCTGATTCAATGCCCATTTCTGCTTTCATTTCCTCTTTATCAAAATTGGTAAAATCGTCTTCTTCTTCTTCTTCTTCCTCAGATTCAACTTTTTCAGATTCAGACTCATTATCTTCATCTTCATTCTCTAAGTCTTCAAAATCACCATATAGGGCATCACCTTCATCATCAACTTCACTACTTGCCTTTTCAGCTTGTAGTCTTTGTTTAGGAGATAAAAAGAATCTTTTTTGTAAATTCTTGATAGATTCACTATTAGGTTGCCATTTAGATTGAAGAACATCAACAGAATCGAATTTTTGTTTTGATGAATCTAAATCTAATGAATCACCAGAACTACCATTACTTTTTTTAGCAAAAAATTCATCATCATCATCATCATCTTTTTCAATATCTTCTTCATCTGATTCTGATATATCTTGTTGTTCTAATTCTTCTTCTTTACGCCATCTTGCTATAGCATCTGCAGGATCAATATTATTCATATAAATTAATTTATTAATATTCCAAGTTCTTTTAATATCAATATTATTTAATTTAGATCCCATTTTTTGCCATTTTGTTGAATTATTATCATCATCATCATCACTTAATTCGAATTCTGAATC
Source organism: Ogataea arabinofermentans (assembly GCA_001661425.1). NCBI lineage: Eukaryota > Fungi > Ascomycota > Pichiomycetes > Pichiales > Pichiaceae > Ogataea > Ogataea arabinofermentans. The sequence goes on from KV453856.1 coordinate 256,794, forward strand.
TGATTCAAATTGTAATGTTTCTTTTGTATTGTTGTTATCTTCATTTGAATTCAATTCTTCAAATCTTTGTCTTGATGATCTTGATCTTTCTTTATCATCTGCTTCCTCATCATCGAAATCATAATTATCTTCATCATCTTCACTACCACTTTCATCATTCATATCGATTTGTTCTTCAATTTGAGAAGTATGGATTTTAGCATTACGTAAATGCTTTCTACCAGATTCACCTTTCAATAATTCTTCTTCATGTTCACTATCTTCTTCTTCTTCATCTTCCTGTTCAACACTATGTAATTCAGGACCACCACTAAATAATCTAACACCACTTGAATTTTTCAATCTTGAATCCATCAATTCACTTGCTTTTTGTAAATTAGTAACCATTTTTTCACCAATTCCATTTTCTTCACCATCTTTAAAAGATTCAGTACCAACATCAATATAAACTGCATCTTTATCAATTAAAACACCATGAACATCAGACATTGGAGCATATATGATTTTTTGTTTATCTTCTAATCTTTTTCTACGTTTAGGTATTGTATTTAATGGTTGTCCTGTTTCTTCAGCTAATTTTGCTTGTTCTCTTTCAAATTCTTCTTGTTTTTGTTCAAAATATGGTGTTGGACATGGATCTGGTAATTTTTCAACATTTGAAACTGTATAATCTCCCATTCCTGCAATATGAACTCTTTGATTTTGATATTGTAATGGTGTACCATGTAAAAATCCATAAATTGCAATTTTTCTATCAATTTTTGGATTTTTTTCAATTAATGATGGATGAGTTAAATCAATAACTCTATCAGATAATAAATATGGATGTTCATTTCTCCATTTTAATGGTCTAAATTTCATAACTGATAAAAATCTAGTTAAATTTAACATTTCTCTATCTGGATATCTACCATTAATAACACCTGATAAATAAAATAATTTTGCACCTTGATAAACTTCTGTCCAAAATCTTTGTTTTAATCTTTTTTTGGAAGCTCTTAAAGTTGCTTGCTTTTTAAATAAATCTAAATGTGTTGTAATTCCTAATACTCTAGGCATACCATGATGTTGAGCAATATTTAAAAATTCCATTGTTTCCATTTCAAAACCAAAATTTCCATCAATTAAAAGTAATACTAAATCAGCAATTTTAGCAATATCAATCATTGAATTTAAATCATTTGAACATTCAATAAATGTTAATCTTCTTCTTTTACCACTAACAACAGTAATTGGACCTTTTATATCAGTTAATGTTGTTTTAGTTAATCTTCTAACTAATGATCTAATTAATGTTGTTTTACCAGTACCTGGAGGACCAACAACAGCAACAATAATAGGAGGAGGATCATCATCTGGTGTTCTATCGATCATTGGAACATGCATTTTTCTTTCATTCATTTCACTTGTTCTTGTTGCTTGCTTTTGTAATTTACCAGGTTTGGCAACTGCATATGCTTTAGCATTTTTACCTTGAGAATGTAACTTCTTTTTGGCAGGTGTCTTTGTAGAGGCACCTCTATGTGCCTTATTTGATTGTTGAGCATCCATAATGATAGATAATAATATATAATACTCTACAATGGTTAGAGGGATCAACAAGTAGTTATAAAGACAAAGAGTATCTATATACTATAAAAAAAAAAAATTTGAAGATTGAAAAATTTAAAAAAATAAAATTTAAAAATTCCCGTTTTTAGAAATGGGATTTTGATGATTATGTAATCGATTATGTAAGGTTACATATTATATAAACTATTATGTAATCTCATATTGCTTTTCACTACCTCCCTATTTCTTATCCTTGCTCTTTTTTAGAAACTGTTTTCATTTTATATTATTATCTTATAAGTAATACTGTATCAATAATATTGTCTAGTGCTAAACCAGAAACTCCAGAAGATGCTTCGCTAGCAAGTTTCTTCCACTGAGGCTCAGCAAAGTCCTTATTGGCATTCATTCATTAACACTATCCTGACTAGTTACCATTAAATGCGTCAGCTATGAATCAACTTATTAGCTATGTCAATAAGATTACTCGAAACATGAACATCAACAGATTAAGAAAACAATCAAAGAAGGTATCTGTGAACCCTTGTTCAAGAAGAACTCAAAGCAGCTGATGCTCAATACACTAAGGAATCAGTCATGCTTCATTCTAACGGACTCAATATGGATCAAAGAACCATAATCTTAAGAAAACCACCTGTGATCTTCAGCAATTAATTAACTCAAATAAAAATACTGCTGATTTGTCTAACATAAATTTTCATGAAAACACTCCTAAAATGGTTTACCGGGGTTCCCTATCTTGGTTTACCGGGGGTCCCTATCTTTACTCCAGAAAGACTTCAAGCAACAAACAAACGCCTTCGCTTATTGAATTGAGGGTCTTGAAAATATCGATTCATCAGACAAGATTGACATCTCTATTGCAAAGTTGATGCCTAACGACGCAATTGCTCGTATCTCAATCACAGAGCAACTTAGAAAAACTTAATTATCAATCAAAAACTTCTAAGAAGTTCAAATATACTTCCAATCAACTAGAGTCGTGGTTTGCGTTTAATATTGATTGGACCGATATTGGATCTGGTGGGTCGATGTTCTCAAGTCCCTAACTTCCATAAGCAGAGGAATTTGTTGGAGTCTTCTGGAGTAAAGTTTCTATGCAATTGCTTTGTGATTGAAAAAATTGGCTAACGACTAGTAAACTAGTTGTAGTAAGTTATCAATCAACTGGTCTAGATTGACTCATTGGACTTACGCTGTTTACAAGGGTGATGATGCATTGAAAGTTTGAGCAGTGATATACTCATTTGATAAAGTCTGGAACACCGAAGTTTTATCACTTTATTGTTTAATATCAAATCAGATCGTCTATTCGGGATCTAGTTCATATCCCGTTATTCAAAAGGGGATGTAATAAATTTAACATACACCGTGTTTCATAAAAATGGCGGTGCATATATGTATGTATGTATAATATTTAGGGATCGTACACATGAATTTACAATTTACACTTACTTTTACAAACTTGTGTTATTTTCTTCATAACGGTGATAAATTGTGGTCTAGAACATATAAAATGCCTAGTTATATTTTTTCAAAACACAAGCAAAAGCAATTTTCATGAGAAAAAAAAGTAAAGAAATAACTTTTTTGGAAGCAAGGCTTATTGGTAAAGGCTTATAAGTAAATTAAAATATTAGTTGTTATGGTATTAACAAACGCGAACGTACTCGATGATATCATCATACTTAACTTTCAACGTCAACAAAAACCGTCATAGATCAACCAGATCCAGATCCAGATCAAGATCAAGAAAAAGTGAAACATAACCTTATTGCTCCTCCTTCTCCTCCTGTAAAGTAAGTACAAAGCCATTTTAGCACAGCCTGAATAACGCGTATAGTGATTTTGACACCACTGACACGGTACTAGTTTGATCATATCTCATCTTATTCAAGCTTATAACTATAAACTACTACATGATAGCTACTTCAACATATAAACTATGACCATACAAACTATATATATATATATATGTATACGTAATAATCAAACAATATCAATAGTAATTCAATAGTAAGATGATTCAAGTTGAAAAACGCGTCAAATACGATTAAAGGGTAAATGCGGCTTTGAGGACAATATACAGGAGATAGATCAATCACAAATACATCAAATAACATTCAATATGTTGTTTTTGAAACATTAATTCATCTACAGGAGTTTGAAAGGATATATGGTATTTGTTATTATTTACATATTTTGGTTTCTTCATGCAAGAGTAAGGGGTATATTGTATTGTATTGTGTTATGATTGTATGCGTGTTGAACGGCAGGAGTTCTGGACTTTATGTATATGTGAACTTACTTACATTAAAACTGTTTTGATACAATACTCTCACGTATAAGAACCTTTTGAAATCCTATATCATATTCAACTATTTCATCAACTATAAAACTCAATCTTCATACAAAGTATCTTCTTCATAACTAGATTAAAGATTCATATACGTTCCTTTAGTGTATTTGTATTACTATTTATATTGAACATTCCTTTATCAGTATAAACAATTTCAAACACGACAAGTATAACTTGCTTCATTATTGCATTCATCACTTATAAATATAAATATAACTAGCTACAGGATCAATCAATTTTCAATATAAAGATGCGTTATTCTAAGATCTTAACATCTTTAACATTTGCATCTGTTGCTTTATCAACACCATTTCATAGACATCATGAACATGCTAAAAGAGATGCAGCTCCTGATGTAGTTACAGTTCTTGTTACAGTTTACGCAACAGGTTCAGAACCATCATCAACAGAATCCGAATCATCATCATCATCATCTGAAACTGAAACTGCATTGATTAAAAATGCTGTTGCTACCGCATCTGCTTCATCTTCTGCATCTTATCAACCAACCACTTTGAAAACATCATACTTATCATCCGCTTCTTCCTCCGCTTCTTCTTCATCTTCATCATCTTCATCTGAATCTTCATCTGCATCTGCATCTGCTTCTAAATCATCATCTGCTTCCTCATCAACTGCATCTGCTGGATCTGTTGAAGCATACGCTGAACAAGGTAAAGGTATTACATATTCACCATATGAAGATGATGGATCATGTAAATCATCATCAACAATCTCAAGTGACATATCAATGTTATCTGCATATGATGTCATTAGAGTTTATGCTCCTGATTGTTCATGTATTTCAGCAATTATGGGTACAATGGGCTCAAATCAAAAAGTTTTCGCAGGTTTATATTATATGGATTCATTATCATCAGATATTTCAACCTTATCTGAACAAGTTAAAGCTTCAAGTCAAGGATGGGATGGTGTTTACGCTATTGGTGTTGGTAATGAATGGGTTAATGGTGGTTCTTATACCGTTTCTGAAGTTTCAGCTGCTGTTTCATCAGCTAGATCTATTTTGGAAGATGATGGATACACAGGTTCCGTTGTTACCGTTGATACATTAGTTGCATATCAAGATAATACAGATCTTTGTGATGTTTCAGATTTCATAGCTGTTAATTCTCATCCTTATTGGGATGGTGGAGTTGAAGCTAGTGATTCTGGATCTTGGTTAAAGACTCAAATTTCAAATATTAAGAGTTCTTGTGGTGGTGATAAAGATGTTTTAATTTGTGAAACTGGTTGGCCAACACAAGGTGATACTTATGGTACTTATGGTATTCCATCAAAATCAAATCAATTGGCTGCTATTAAATCAATTGCTGAAGAAGTTGGTGATCAAGTGTTAATGTTTACTACATATAATGATTTATGGAAAGATGCTGGTGATTATGGTGTTGAAAAATACTGGGGTATTTATACATAGAGTTTAAGATATATATATATAGTAGATATATTCTTTGAAATACGCATTTACAATAAATTGTTGAACTACAACTAATGAAGATGAATAGTAAATGTATATATAATTGTACAATTTGGTAGCAACGATAAATGAAATAATAATAAGAAATGTGTTACGTAATCAATTACATAATCAACAAAATATTCAAAGATCAACTTGAACATGTTTTATGTGTCCTGATCTCTAATCAGTGGGTTACAATTGTAGCTTTTATATCGGTATATTTGAAGTATAGCTTGAAATGGTATGTAATCATTGTCATAATCATATTATTTTATATATATATTAGTTAACTAACAGAAAGTTTACAGAGTTTACTTTATAATAGTGCTATAAAGCAAACACAACAATTACGTAAAGATTTGGAAATATTTGAAAATAATCCAATAAATTCACCATTATCTATAATTGGACAAATAACAACAACAATAACAACATTAACAAGAACATTACAAGATTATGAGGATTATATATTGAAGCAAACACTAAGTTTAAATGAATCACAAAAATTGAAAAATGAAAATAGATTGAAAAATTTGAAAGATGAATTGATTGAATATAAATTAAAATTCCAATTATTCAAAAAGCAAAGAGAAGATGGATTAAATGAATTGAATAAAAATCAATTATTATATACGAATAGATCAACTGCTATATCTGACAATCCATATGATGAATCTAACGGAAGTTCTATAGTAAATCGTGCAAATGCTAAATCAATAGATGATCAAAATGACAATGAATCAAATAAATATTCAAGTTTATCAATGCAAGAAGGATTATATAAGGAACAAACAGTTTTAGAAAAATCAAATCAACAATTGGATGATATTTTAGAAATGGGTAAATTAGCATTTGATGATTTAATTGAACAAAATGAAGTTATTTTAAAAATGAAAGATAAGATGAGTTCAAGTTTACAAACATTAGGTGTTTCAAAAGCTACAATTAGAAAAATTGAAAAAAAAGCATTTGAAGATAAATGGATTTTTTATATTGGTGCTTTAATTACTTTGTATATCATGTATTTAATATATTCTTATTTAGGTTGAGGTTGAAAGTGTTAGCCAGCCAGCCAGCAAAACAAACAAGCAACCAAAACTATATATATATATATGTATTATTGTATCATTATTTTAATTAAAATCATTAAAGTAGAACTGTAAATTCATCAAGATAAACTACCAATCAATGGCTCTAATGCAATTGGTAAAGTATCTGCACAATCTCCAATAAATTGCCAACAAGATCCATCATTTTCCAAATCATTATCAAATTCAGTATTAAATATAGCAATATTACCACCTTGTTCTTTAACCATTTCAACATATGAAGAAGCAGGCCAAACTGATCTTGATGTTCCTATAACTAATATCAAATCAACTTTCTTATTTTGAATCATGAATTCATCAGCTCTATCAATCAATTGTAATGGTAATGATTCTCCAAACCATACGATACCTGGACGTAATAAACCTTCTTCACAATCAGGACAATGAGGTAACCAAGATTCATCAATATTAGGTATAGGTGGGGTATAACTACCATCATTATTAGGATTTATGAAATCTTTCAATGAAAATTCAAGTTTTTTAGTTATTGGATCATCAAAATTATTATTTATTTTATAGGAACATATAAAATTAGTACATTTCACTGAAAATAAAGAACCATGAAATTCTAATAATTTATCTGGATCATGTCCTGATCTTTGTGATAATCCATCTATATTTTGTGTAATTGATAAAAAATTAATTTTATTAAGTAATGATAATTTACTAATTGTATAGTGTCCTGTATTTGGCATTGCATTCAATGCCATATGTCTTCTATATGAATAAAATTGCCATACTAAACCTGGATCTCTATCAAACGCATCAGGGGTAGCTAAATCTATTGATGTATAATTCTTCCAATCACCTCCAGAACCTCTAAATGTGGGGAGTCCTGAAGATACTGACAATCCAGCACCTATAAGAGCCAATATGGTTTTACAATTTGAAGATCGAAGAAAATCATGAAACGATTCAAGATGTTGAGGTGGGATCATTGAATGACCATCATCATTGGGTATACTATAGCTATCTTCCATAGTTATATAACTAACCAACCAATAACCAACTAACCCACCAACTAGCACACCAACTACTAGTAAGTTGAATAAAACATGATATCAGTAGATGTGGCTAAGCAACAACAAAATCAACACCAGCCACACTAACTTGAACATCAGCCACTTTTGAAAACCTTCGCTGAAAAAAGCTTTGTTTTAATGACTTTGTTGTGCTTTTGTTATATGGTTCCCTCTTTATCAGTGTTTGATTGATTTACAGACTACAATTACTCTCCTTAGTGTCATTGTACTTGCATAGTTTGATCTTACAAGTGGGTGCTGCATTCATACTACATCATTCTCGAGGCAGCCTACCTGACTTCTTCAAAGTACGCGTACCATACATACATATATTAGAGACACATTTGGTGATTGCAATTGAAACAGAGAAATAATTAGTTGCACCTGTACATACTTACAATGTCTGAAAAGAAACATATCACAACTACACAAAGGCAAGAGATGGCCGTCAAGCTTACTGCTTTAATGGAACAAGTTTTTCCATTAACAGATGAAAATGATGTTGAATTTCAAGATGTTTTCATGACGTTACCTTTAAGAGCAAATACAGAATACTATAAAGTTATAAAAACTCCAATGTCTTATTCAAAGATCAAAAATATGTTAAAACACAGTAGATATACTCATCCTCAACAATTTGTTGATAATCTATTGCAAATCAGTTGGAATGCTAGATTTTATAATGAGAAGTCATCTGATTATTTTAGATATGCTACTGTTTTAGATAATTTCATTCGTGATTCTATTATACCTGCTATCAAAAATGATTCTGATATTTTTGCTCATGATGATGTTAAATATCTTTCTTTAGGTAGATTACCAGGTGATGAACCCGAAGAAAAAGAAGCTGTTGAAGCTGTTGAAGAAGGGGAAGAAGAGGAGGAAGATGACGATGATGATGACGATGATGATGATGAAGAAGAAGAAGAGGAGGAGGAAGAAGAAGAGGAGCAAAAAAAGACACAAACTCACTTATCTGCTCAAGATGAAGATGAAGAAGAAGAAGAGGAAGAAGAAGAAGAAGATCCTGATGAAACTAGAAATCAAGATGTTGGCTATGATAGTGCTCATACTCCTTCCGGTACTTTGACACCTGGATACTCAAATATCCAATATAATTCTGCAAATTATGTTTCCAAAGTTGAAGATTCTGGTAAACCTCATATTTATAATCCACCTAGAATGTCCACTTTAGATACAAGTAATTCAAGATTGTTGGATCAATGGGTTAAAAGAGGTAGACCACCAATTGTTGATAAACCACACGAACAAAGAATCAAAAGTATTATGAGAGGTTTGAAAAAAGTTAAAGTTGATGGTAAAACTATCATAACTGTTTTTGATAAACTTCCAAATGTTCAAGATTATCCTGAATATTATCAAATTGTCAAGAATCCAATTTCAATGTTAGGTATTAAAAGTTTAATCAAGCAAAGACATTATAAGTCTGTCGATAATTATATGACTGACGTTTTCCATTTGATTAATAATTCCAAAGCTTATTATGCAAATAATCCAAGGATGCTTGAGAATGTTGGTTTATTAGAAACTAATATTACAAGATTATATCATCTTGAAATGAAGAAGCCTGATAGTGAATACTTGAGTGCTGAAACTGCAACTAAAAATCCTGTTACTTACTTGCAATATGAAGGTAGAACATATAAAGTTGGTAGTTGGGTTTTGTTAAGAAATCCAAATGATTTGACAAAACCGATTGTTGGTCAAATTTTTAGAATGTGGCAAGAGAAAGGTAGAGATTTTATCAATGTTTGTTGGTATTATAGACCTGAATGGACAACTCATAGATATGATAGATTATTTTTAGAAAATGAAGTTTTCAAAACTGGTCAATATAGAGATCATTTGATGACTGATATTATTGGTCCATGTTATGTTGCATATTTCACTAGATGGTTAAAAGGTGATCCTGGTGTTCAATATGAAGGTCCTTTATTCATTTGTGAATTTAGATATAATGATCGTGAACAACAGTTTGCAAAAATTAGAACTTGGAAAGCTTGTCTACCTGATGAGATTAGACATATTGAAGATCCAGTTGTTCTAATTGATAAACCAAGAGTTTTGAAGAAATTCCCGTCTCCAATTAAACATATGTTACCTCCAAATGCAATTGATACAGGTATGTTTCCACCACCATTAATTGCTAATTTGAATGCACCACCATTAGTTGGTGGAATCTATTTCCAAAACAGACAACCTGATGATGATGTTAATTACTTTGATGCAACGTTGACCGTTACACAATTCAAAACATATGTTCCACCAAGTCAAAACATAAGACTTCCAAATCTTGCTACCAATAGTTTATCACCATCTTCTGGATCTCCATTACCTACTCCACAACCACAATTCTCTTTACAACCATCTACATATATTCCATCAAAGACACCATACCAACAACAACAACAACAACAACAACAGCCATTTATGCGTACTTCATCACCTCAATTGGTTACTAGACCTGGATTTGTTCCATCAAATTTAGTTGCAAGAGCATCACCACCAAGAGTTATACAACCACAATCTCAACAACATCAACCACAACAACAACATCATCAACAATTACAACAACAACAACCTTCACAACAATATAGCAACAGTAATTATGCATCGAATGGTTATGGATCATCACATAAGGTTATTCATTCTCCATATAATGAAATAATGTATCAATTTTCACCATATAATCCAGCAACTCATTCACAAACATTTATTGTTCCATCAAGTAGAGAACAAAAATTACCAATTTTCATCAGAAAAGAATTTGCAAGATTAGATATGAGTAACTTCATTAGATTCAACAAAAATATAGTTCAAAATAATTATCTAGGAGAATCATTAGATACTATGATCAAGCCTGAAGATTTACAACAACAACAACAATTACAATTACAACAGCAACAACAAGAGCTACAATCAAAAGGTAAATCGGTCGTTGAGAATGAGGAAGATGAGGATGATAAAGATGAAGAAGAAGAAGATGATGAAGACGAAGATGAAGATGCTAGTAAGAAAGTCATCTCAGAATTAACACCATTGATTTGGTATAAAGGTGTTCCACAATATATACCAAATAGATTGATTAATGGATTTGGAGGATACGGTTTAAATGACGATGAATTAAATGATCCAGCTTTAATTTTGAATCCTATAATCAAAAGAAGAAAGATTAATAAAGGTTTAATCAATGTTAAAGTTGGTCATAGTGCTTCATATCTAGCATGGAAATTATCAAAAAGTAAAAGCTGAAGAAGTTTAATAAATAAAGAGCCATGAAAGTGAAAGAGAGAAAGTGAGATGATTTTGTTCATGTTGTTATTTATATATTTTTATGTACATTAATTTGAATTGAATTCTACTGGATTTGAATAGGACTGATGTAAAATCGCAATCGCACACATAGAAAGATAGTATGAAAGGGTGAGTGTGTATGTAGCTCTATCACCACACTTTAGGTTTGGTAGCATGTACATGATTCATTCACCAACCATTAGTTTTCATGTATGTACGTATGTATAAATGATTATATGACATTATAAGGATATATAACAGTTGTAGTTGTATCTCTTTTCACGTAGAGATTAAAACCAAATCAAATCAAATTAAATCCAATACTCAATATGTACTTGAAAAAATCCATGAAATCTAGACATGCATAAGAATAAACACACATGAATGCAATTCAATTTAGTTCACACCACGTATGGGAGTATATACTATGGTACGCTTTGGTATAACTGATGAGTTCCATACCAATGTTTTGCATGTAAGTAAGTAAGTAAGTAAGTATGTATGTATGTGTGTGTATTCACAAAACGGGTAGTTGAACTTTGAACATATTTACATTTCATTTACTATAATTAAATTGATGTAGTCTAGTCTAGTCTAGCCCAGCCCAGCTCAGCCCAGCTCAGCCAAGATATGAAATGTATTGGAATTCCGAACACATATGCATACATAACCTAGTATGTTTGTTAATATTCATGAATTTATGTATACATGTATCTATGTAACTGTATAATTAGTGTGATGGAATGTCGGTTCGGTAGGGGTGCTACCAGATCTAGCCGTGCGAAATAAAGTTTACAATCACACGGTTGAAAATGATATAGTTGAAAAGTACACGTACACATACACATACACGTACTGATATTACATATAGATCTCGGAAAAACACCCAACATGCAAAAGTTATACTTTAGCGATTTGAAAAATTAGGGCCGAGATTGATAAGCTTTGAAAAGCTACAGCTATACGTACTCGATACGTCATATTGACGATGATCTTATTGTTGAACGGTGTTTTCTTCTTCCGCCTTTTCTTTTACCTTACCATTTTTTCTTTCATTTTGAAAAATTGTTGTCGTTCCTTCTTTCAAAGGTAGTTTAGTTAAGTTTAGTTTAGTTTACTTCAGTTTACTTCACTTAATGTGTTGTAAGTTAAGTTTGTCTAGACCTACGGAAAAATTCTAAAAGAAAAGACACGGTTGAACACCCCTTCTTTTTTCTTTTTATTCCGGTGGATGGCACATGTTAGAGAGTATTCTACCGTACAAATCTGTATACTGTACTATACGAGAACGTGTTTGTTATCATTTGTAGTAATGTAATGGTACGGCATGTAGTTTATTCGTCATAAGTATGTCACAATCAATGTGAATAGAGTTAAGGTTGATTGTTTAATGACGTAGATACAGCCAATTATAGGGCAAACACAAAAACCAACAAGGGGGTGCGGTTCAGAGGTAGTGTGCCGCAGCGTACCGGGGAGGTCCCTCAATTTTTATCTGTTGACGGGCCAATGCTATTGGAGTCCGGCTTGTGCTTGTTAATTAGTTTATAAACCAAGCAATCTGCTATATTCAATTGACCCCTCTCTCTTTGATAAAATATATACTATAATACTATATATTATATTATATTAAATTGAATTAAATTAACTAACTACAATGTCTGCCTCTGAAAGATTACAAAATATTACATCTGCTTTATCACCACCATCTAACTGTTCAACAGTTTTACCTGAAGATATACCACAACATCCATTCAAGATAACAGTTGTTGGATCAGGTAATTGGGGTTCAACAATCGCAAAAGTTGTTGCAGAAAATGCAATCGAAAGACCACAAGAATTTGAAAAAATTGTTAAAATGTGGGTGTTTGAAGAACTAATAGATGGCGAAAAACTAACTGAAATTATTAATACTAAACATGAAAATGTTAAATATTTACCTGATATTAAATTACCATCAAATATAGTTGCTGTTCCTGATGTTGCAGAAGCTTGTAAAGATGCTGATTTGATTATTTTCAATATTCCACATCAATTTTTACCAAGAGTTTTATCTCAATTAAAAGGTAAACTTTTACCAACTGCTAGAGCCATTTCTTGTTTGAAAGGTTTAGAAGTTACACCTGAAGGTTGTAAATTATTATCAACTTATATCACAGAAGAATTAGGTATTGAATGTGGTGCTTTATCAGGTGCCAATTTAGCACCTGAAGTTGCCTTATGTAAATGGTCAGAAACAACAGTTGCTTATAAGATTCCACATGATTTTAGAGGTAAAGGTAAAGATATCGATGAAATTGTGTTAAAACATGTTTTCCATAGACCTTATTTCCATGTTAGAGTTATTCATGATGTTGCGGGTGTTTCAATTGCAGGTGCTTTGAAAAATATAATTGCAATGGCTGCTGGATTTGTTGAAGGTTTAGGTTGGGGTGATAATGCTAAATCTGCAGTCATGAGAATTGGTTTAGTTGAATTAATCAGATTTGCTAAAACGTTCTTTGAAGATTGTCATACAAATACTTTCACTCATGAATCTGCAGGTGTTGCTGATTTAATCACAACTTGTGCTGGTGGTCGTAATGTTAGAGTTGGTAAATATATGGCTCAACATAAAGTTTCTGCTCAAGAAGCTGAAAAAGTTTTATTAAATGGTATGTCATGTCAAGGTTTATACACTACAAAAGAAGTTTACGATTTCTTATCAAACATGGGTAAAATTGATGAATTCCCATTGTTCAAGAGTACTTATCAAATTATCTATGAAGGTTTACCAATGGAGAAATTACCAGAATTGCTTGAATCATTAGAAGATTAGTTAGTATAAATAGCACTTCAATTAAACTCAGCCACATTATATATATATAAATTGTACTTCGCCACAGTAACACTTAAAATACTCAGCCACATTTCTAGAAGCTGTTCATTTTCAATTTTGCTTGAATTTCGCCAATTTAACTGATCATCACCTATTCTCTTTGTACTTCATATCCACTCCGTTTAAACTCTGTGTTTCTTTATTAAACATTATATTCAATCATGCTACTTCTCAGAACCATTGGAATTAATTCCATTTCAAAAAGAGCTACGCCTTTTTTCAAATCAGCACCAGCTCAACAACTATCAAAAAGATTCAATAATATTAATAAAAGATTCAATTCAACAATTAAATCAAATAAATTAGAATTAACTCCAGAAGAATTAAAATTAGCAAATCAATTAACATGGGAAGAATTTCTAAAATTACGTAAAAAGCAACGTTTTATTTCATTGATTGGATCAGGATTAGGTGCTTTTATTTCAATTACTTTAACATGGGGTTATGTTTCACAAATTGAAATTGATCCAACTGAAACTATTTTTGGTTTAGATACATTTACAGTTTTCATTGGTGGTATTATGTCAATGGGATTATTTGGATTCTTAGTTGGTCCTAGTTTATTAGGAGATCCAATATTTTCAATCTTGAATAGAAATATTATGAATTCATTTAAAGCTAAACAAAAATTATTCTTAAGACATATCATTAAACGTAGAGTTGATGCTTCTAGACAAAGTATGAACAATCCTGTTCCTGATTATTATGGTGAAAAAATTGGATCTCTGAAAGATTATAGACAATGGTTAAGAGATGGTAACGAATATAAAAGAAAAGCAAGAGAATTCTTATAAACGACACTTACGCTTACACACCCTTTACTATCTCTATCTGTAAATAATATACATATATAGCTCAATATAACCAAACAAACTATCAAATTACTGCAAAAATACATGAAAATACATTAAAATAATAATTATAATTAACTAATCGACGCGTCGATCGACGCACCATACCAAAATTTCAACAACTCAAATTGAATGAACAAGTTATCAAACTTGTATGTATGTACTATTCGAATACTACTTTTTCATACTATATCATTCATAATATGAGTAGTTCTCCAAGTACGATGTCAGCAGGTACTGCCACCAACACCACCACTTCCGATTCATCTAATTTGGAAGATTTATATTTACAATCATATTCATTTACAACAGCAGCAGCAATTATTGGATCTGTTGATAGGAAAGTGTTTGTTTTATTAAGAGATGGTAATACAATATTTGGAGTTTTAAGAACATTTGATCAATTTGCAAATCTTGTGATTCATGATGGTATAGAAAGAATATATTTGAATGATTTGAAAGAATTTGGTGAATCTAATGAACCACAAATTTTTTTAATTAGAGGTGAAAATGTAGTTATGGTTGGTGAATTAGATATTGATAAGGAAGATGATGTTTTGAATGATTATACAAAGATTGATTTCAAATTAGCTCAATCTAAATGGAAATTACAACAAAAGGAACTTGTTTCAAAACATTCTGATGAACAGAAAATTATGTTTAAAAATGGTTATATTGGTTCATACCTTGCTGATGAAATGTACTAAAGTTTATATAGTTTTATTTTATGTTTAATTTTATGTTTAATTTTTTTCATTATATTATAGTAAAGACTGTCTATTTATTCGATTCAAAAACAATATCATCACGGTCACTAAATGGAATATAGTTCAAATTCGTACCAACTGGATATCTTTTAGTTGACCCACAACAACAAACAGATTCCACAATATCACATTGAGGTTTATTCAATTTAGATTCATTTTTAATCCTTATAGTATTATTTAAACCTGAAGTTCTCAAACGTGAACAATTTTTACAAATTGTTCTTTTCAAATTAGGACTTAATTTTAAGACTGTTTTCTTAGAGACTAAATCCAAGTGTTTGAAATAACATCGGGATAGAATATCAAAAGGTTTTGTGGATGTAGATGTAGATGTAGATTGTTTGTTGGATATCAAAGTTCCTGTTTGATACAAGTATGATAATCTTTGATAATGTTCTCTTTTAGGAATGATTTTAGGAACTTTTAGTTTCTGTTGTTTGTGTTTCACCACAGGTACCGCCACAGGTACCACCACCGATGCTTTATCATCACTTACAACCATACCATCACCCATACTACCCATACTACCCACAATAACACCAGCCCACTACTAATACCAACCCACTAACAAACACTAACAAACTTGAAAAACATGAAAGACTGAATAAACGCAGATGACATAAGCGATGACATCAGCAAATTATTCAATTCGATTTGCCTTCCAAATTTAACGTTGTTGATTTCAACATGATAGTTTAATGATAATATACTGATAGTTTATCATAGTATATATAATTATAATTAGTGATAATGAGTGGTTACGATAGTGCATTATCCATTTTCAGGTTAGTATAGTTTATCTGCATTATATTTATCAATTGAGTTGAAACTAACAATTTATATTAATATATAGTCCTGACGGTCATGTTTTTCAAGTTGAATATGCTTTAGAAGCAGTTAAGAGGGGTACATGTGCAGTTGGAGTTAAAGGTAAAGAAATCGTAGTGCTTGCATGTGAAAGAAGAACAACATTGAAATTACAAGATACAAGAACAACACCATCAAAGATAAATAAAGTTGATAATCATGTTCAATTAGTATTTGCAGGTTTGAATGCAGATGCTAGAATTTTAATTGATAAAGCTAGAGTTGAAGCACAATCCCATAAATTAACATTAGAGGATCCTGTCACAATTGAATATCTAACTAAATATGTTGCTGGTGTTCAACAAAGATATACACAAAGTGGTGGTACTAGACCTTTTGGAATTAGTACTTTAATTGCAGGATTCGATGATAATGATAATATTCCAAAATTATATCAAACTGAACCATCAGGAATTTATTCTTCATGGAAGGCAAATGCTATAGGTAGAAGTAGTAAAACAGTTAGAGAATTTTTAGAAAAAAATTATGATAATATAGAGGATTTAAATGATGATGAAACTTTAAAATTAGCAATCAAAGCATTATTAGAAGTTGTTCAAACAGGTTCTTCAAATATTGAAATTTCAATTATGAAACCAAATAAAGTTATTAAATTTTTAAATAATGATGAAATTGAAAAAATTGTTAAAGAAATTGAAGTTGAAAAAGCATTAGAAGCTGATAAGAAAAAATTGAAAAAGAAAGATTAAGTATATATATATATATATATAAGAGTATGTAATTATAAAGTTCTAGTTTTACCTTTAATCTCAATGAAACTATCACCATCATCATTAGTAACATTAGATGGTGTTTTAATTATGAATTTTTTCTTTGAAGTGAAACCAATAGGTATAATTTCAATAATACAAGTTGATTTATTATTGATCATACCTAAATCTTGTTCGATTAAATCTTGGAATATTGGAATTTGATCACTTGATTTCAAACTTAATACAACAGTAGCTAATTTATCACCTGATAATTTATCATACAAAGCACGAGATTGAACAGTTAGTAGTTCATTTGATGTAGTTAAACTTGTATTCCAATCATATTCCATAGCATCAATTGAACCTAAAGCTAATTGATTATAATCTTTAATTTGGAAATAATCAGAGATTCCAAACTCATTCGAGAAAAAAGCATCTAATAATCTCTCTAATTCAAAAGTAGCCAATTCATTATTGATTTGTTCAGGTGGTGGTATAAGTGAAGTTGTGTTATGCGGTTTGAAATATAACTTTGATGTTTTCAATTCCTTCCATCTGAAATTCATTTGTGATTTATGACGACGTTGATATAATTTATAAGTTATGAACGAACCTATTAATAATGGAGGGAAAACAACAACGATTAAAGGTAATGCTACGAATAAAATAATTGATGAAATTACACTTAAACCAATTATAATTTTCAATGAATCTGGTATTTTTGATAATATATCAGTCAGTATTGATGATGATGTAGATACTCTACTTCTAGGTGGTTTATGATATATGTTCAATAATGATGATTTGTTGAACTGTCTAGTTAAAATGGTTGGAATTCCAATATGATGTTGTTTCTTGATGGTTGGACATGGCGATGATGGTGGGGATTGTCTCTTTATAGTTGAATATAACTGTATCGATTGAACCGATGAAAGTCTCGTAGATATCAATGGCAGTCTAAAATTGTTAAACAATGATGTTTTAACAGGTGATAGTCTAAACATGATGATACAACAGAGATATGAATGGTATTGTAGTATTAGTAGTTCTAGTAGTACTTGTAGTATCTTGAATACTCATTTTTACTTTGGAAAGGTTATTACACAGCCGTGATTTCTATTTATCTAAATTTAACTATTAAACAACTAATTAACTATTCCTTATTAATAGTTGGAACAAAGTATGCAAATGTTAAATATGATGTATGACTCTTCAATTCAGGTCCCGTTTTACTAACTTCAAACCATTCAAATTCACTATCTCCTTCCATAACTCTTCTACCTTTACCAAATGGATTAAATCCATAATCTTTTTCTTTTTGCTTTTTATTAACTTTAACTTTATTAGTTTTACCCTTTTTATTAACTTCTTCAACTACTTCTTCTGCAGGTCTTTTCTTTTCATTTATGTCATCTTCTTCTAGTTCGTCTTCCTGTTCCTGTTCCTGTTCTTGTTCTTGTTCTTTCTTCAACAATTTTCTTTCTCTTGATTTTTGAGCCATATCTCTTATCTTTTCAATACCTTCTTTTTGTCTTTTCATTACATCTCTTAATCTCTCCAAGGCATCATCAACTTTCCTCACCATTTCTTTTCTAGATTCCCATTTTTTAGCCATTATTGAAGTCATTTCAATTTCAATCCATCCATTTTCTTGTAAAGATTCGACAGTTTTAACAACTTGTTCAATACATGGTGAAAAACAACAAATTCCAACTTTTTTATTATTTGATATAACATTTTTCAAATGAGGTATAGCTTCCCAAGGAGCAGGTAAATCTAAGAAAACAATATCTGCGTTTATATTTGGTTCATTTGAAATTTCAAAACCATCATTACAAACATCTCTATTTGTAATTATAAAATTATTTAAATTATGATCTTCAAATTCCAATTTTGCTTGTTTAAATCTAGGTTCATGAAATTCATAAGAAAATAATTTACCTTCTTCACCAATAGTTCTTGCAAATGAATGACTAAATGATCCAGAACCAGTACCCGCTTCAATAACTCTTGAACCATTAATTACATTTAATCTTTGTATAATATAACTTGAATCAGGAGTATAAACAATTTGTGTACGATGAGGTAATGATAAAGTCCATAATTCAGGTGTTGGATATAACAAATATATGAAACCATATCCTTTAGGTGATATTATTTGTGATCCATATTTCAAACCAATCATTGAATCATGTGGGAAAACACCATATCTTGTATTTAATGATTCTCCTAATTTAATTTTAATTGGTTTAATATTTTCTCTACCTATGAAAGCTAGAACTAAATCATTTTCTTCAATTGTATCTTTATATTTTAAAAATGACATCTTATTACTAGTACTATCACTAATATTATTATTATTACTACAACCCTTTATAGTACCTTTAATATACATGATACTAGTATTATAGTTAATTGAAAAATTATTTTTATTTCAAATGGTCGTGAATGACACAAATCTCAGAAAAATATGTATTACATAATCGATTATATTATATAATTACTGGTGTAAAGATGTGTACAAACAAAACACGGTTTTTCAAATAACAATGCGGCGTTCATCCTAAAACGGTTAAAAGTAAACAAATCAAATAAATATCGCCTTGTTTTCATTATTAACAAACAAACAAACAAACAAACTGCCTTCATTACTATGTGTGTATATTGTATATACCCTGTGTTTATACTATTGATCTCGATTGATTCTACCGGTATCTAGATTAAACACGTTTTCTATCATCATATTAGTTTGAATTTGCAGTTGAAAGATAATTTAAAACTAATAATCAAATACTATAATAATCAATAAATACACTAACTGACTACTTGAGCAGCAGCGCTACAATATCAATTATTTGTTTTTTTTTATTTTAAATTCTCTTGTCTTTGATTTATTCATTCATTCATTCACTCATTCAATCCTCTATAATCAAAGAAAGTGCTTTATATTAGCTAGTATATATTCACTGTTATAATCGCAATCACGCTTTCATATTCATATACACATTAACATATATTTTAGAAATGGTTAGACTTTACACTAGATCAACAGCGATAAATGATGAAAATGCTGGACAACAACATATGAAAGCTAAAGATTTATCAGAACAACAGCAACAGCAGCAACAACAACAACAACAGCCTACCACTACATCTTCACAAAATGTCACAGTTAGACCAAGACGAGTCTTGGGTGTTATCTCTGATACTACATTGAACACTAGACTTCCAAAGACTAATGATTCAGATAGTACTAACGGTAAACTTCCAAGTATATCAGATCTTCAACAAGAGGAAAAATCGCAATCACAATCACAATCACAACCTCAATCACAAAATCATTCGCCTTATATTGATCATCATGATGGAATTGAAGAGGACTATGATGAAGGTAATACAACTACACATTTTGAAAGTGAACCAATGTCTCCAATTATGAATGATTCAATAGTTGATGAAATAACTAATGCTTTCAAAAAATATTCAAATAATTATTTAGATCCAAATGATGAAGATACATTTGATGTTACAATGGTTGCAGAATATGGTAATCAAATTTTTAATTATTTACATGAATTAGAATACAAATTTTCACCAAGTCCCAAATATATTGAAAAAGTGCAAAATGAATTAACATATGATCATAGATCAACATTATTAAATTGGTTAATTCAACTTCATTCAAGATTTAATTTATTACCAGAAACTTTATTTTTAACAATTAATATAATTGATAGATTTTTATCAATTAAAGCTATATCATTATCAAGATTTCAATTATGTGGTGCAGTTGCATTATTTATTGCATCAAAATATGAAGAAATTAATGTTCCAACAGTTTCACAAATGATTTATATGATTGGTGATCAATTTACAATTACTGAATTTTTAAGAGCTGAAAAATTTATGATTGAAGTTTTAAATTTTGAATTTGGTTATCCAGGTCCAATGTCATTTTTAAGAAGAGGTTCAAAAGCTGATGATTATGATAATGAAATTAGAACATTAGCTAAATATTTTCTTGAAGTTTCAATAATGGAACCAAAATTAATTTCATCACCACCAAGTTGGATTGCTGCAGGTTCACAATTTTTAGCTCGTAAAATGCTTGGACGTGGTGATTGGTCACAATTACATATTTATTATACTGGTTATACTAAAAATCAATTATTACCATTAGTTGAAGTATTAGAAGATTGTTGTTTAAATTCAGATATACATCATCCTGCAGTTTTTAAAAAATATAGTACAAATAGATTCTCATCATCTTCAATTTATGTTAGAGATTATCTTCAAGTGTTGTATGAAGAACAACAATAATTGAAAAAACGGTTATTGAATCACTACTGTTATGTTATCTTATGTTATCTTATGTTATGTTATTTGCTCCTTTAAATTTCTTTTCTTTTCATGATTTGTCAGTCAATTGGTTATATTTACTGATTGATTGATTGATTGATTTCATCATTATATCTTTTCAAATATCAGATAGTTACGCTTATTATTTTAATGTACTGTAAAGTTGTAAAAGTGATTCACTGCCACTCACTGCCACTTAACCAGTTTACTTCCACCAACTGCCATGTTACTGAAACTCATTGCCACGTTAACTCCACCTACTGCTACCGTCTACCACCTTTTGATGCAGATAGAATCAAAGACTTCCAGTTATACAGATAGACAGATAGACAGATAGACAGATAGAGGAAAGAAATCTACCCTTATTAATACATACAAACACCTTATGTAATAAATTGAGTAATGAATGTATAGTACTACTATACTAACAGCATCACGTGATACACCACAAAGATTAAAGTAAACCCTGTAACCCAACACAGCCTGAAAAAACAACACACTCACACCACTGAAAAAACAGCAGTCACAAAACTTTCAATTTCAATTCAAAAATTCAAAAAAATTCAAAAAATTGAAACAAAAACACGAAATTTAAATTGACAGTTCAAATCCCAATTAGGAAACTCTCTTAATTGTACGAAAATTTTCACTTACTGAGACAGCTTGTTGGTAGACNACACACACACACACACACACTTACACACACAGAGGGTATACTGACAATTAAGATTATAATATATACATATCTGTTAATTAAATTAATACATTATCAAAAGAATAGACTAATAGAATTATTCACATATATATATATTTAAAATGTCAGGTTCCGGTGCTTCAGGTAACAAATTCAGAATGTCAGTAAGTAACTAATCTACTCTACTCTACTCTACAATATAAACTATGATTTATGAAAAAAAATGATATTGGAGTTAATTAGTTTGATAATTCAACAAATGAGTGAATGAAAGAATGAAGTAATAAGATATTCAAATGATGAATTCATAATACAACAAGCCAAGTCAAATCAGATTGAATAAATGAATATATCTAAATGATTTAGTACCTGTGAACAATATCACACCTGTACAGACTCACTATATTATAATTACACAACTTTACCACATTCTTAAAACAACATACGTGCATACATTGAGATAACAGCAAATTGGTATAAGTGACAGACTATTAGAAAAGGATCAACTTACTGAGATCAAGATACTATTTTTGAGATACATATACTTTTCAAGTATTTCAACATTCAAAGGTAGCTACAATAGTTCATACCTTTACTATACTACACCAAACTACACTGCACCAAGCTACACATACTAAAAACAACAATCCACATCGATATCAAGGATTCTTCAACCATATTTCAATCTTGGTAATCAGTATTTCACTCAACTAATTCCCCATCCATATCATCAATACATACACATACATCAATATTTGAAAAACATATTACTAACATACATCTTTTATTATTATTATAGTTAGCATTACCAGTTGGTGCTGTCATGAACTGTTGTGACAACTCTGGTGCTAGAAACTTATACGTTATGGCCGTTAAGGGTAATGGTGCTAGATTAAACAGATTACCAGCTGCTGCTGTTGGTGATATGGTTATGGCCACTGTTAAGAAAGGTAAGCCAGAATTAAGAAAGAAGGTTATGCCAGCTATTGTTGTTAGACAATCTAAAGCTTGGAGAAGAAAAGATGGTGTTTTCTTATATTTCGAAGATAACGCAGGTGTCATTGTTAATCCAAAGGGTGAAATGAAAGGTTCTGCTATTACTGGTCCAGTTGGTAAAGAATGTGCTGATTTATGGCCAAGAATTGCTTCAAACTCTGGTGTTGTTGTTTAAATTAATTTAATAAAGGAAAAAAATTATTATTCTCACTTGAAAATATTAGTATAATTAATTACTTATTTTCTCTCTTTTATTTAAATATATAATGTCACATTAACAAAGGAAAAAAAATCAACCGTTTTTTAATTATATCTCTTACTGCTGTAATAATAGTAATAGCACTCTAGATGTCATAAAGGTAACCGTTACATGACATTAGATCACCGACGCGTCGCATTGATTTTTCAGTAACATCAAAAATGTAACTAGTAAAGGGGACTAAAAGTAGATCAAATCAAATCAAATCACACCTGTCAGAAAGGGGATCGTATCATAATAGTAGTGACATATTACTGATCGACTCAATTACATAACAGCTGTACATATAATGCGATGTCAACGATCAAATTGAATGTGATAATAGGTATGTGACAACTTTACTTTACACTATCATTGCCCCCATTGAATCAATCAATCATCAATGAATTTATTACTAACTTATTAAAAATACATCCACATTCAGACTTAATTTCATCATCTAAAATACGTGAGAGAACAGATGGACTCGTAAGATTGGAGGAAGTCAATTTCACTTCTCCAACAGTCTTATCAAACATGGATGATCAAAATATAATATCATTAATTCAAAGTTTATCACAACATATAACTCTTGATAAATTAGCTTATTTTAAAACTACTTCAAATAATCAAGTTCTAGTTAGGTTAATTAGAGCTGCCAATTTGATGCAAACCATCATTTCAAAAGTTGTCATTTCTCCACAATTTATTGGGAAGTTCAAATATAAAAGTTATGATACTATACTTAGGATTCTTTCAAGTCATATATTATATAAAGGATCAGGATCAGGGTCCGGACCAGGATCAAGTAGGTCTAAACTTGTTGGACCTGTTGCTTTAAATATGGTGAAAGCATTGAATAGTTTCATTGATGAACAAAGTGTTAAAGATCATCTATATTCTAAAAATTATCAAGATATTCTAAACACAACTTTAGAATGTCTTAATATTTTAACATCAGAATCAACCATTTATAACGTTACACATAGTAATGAAACATTGATATCTGAATTCTTATGCTTATTTTATAAGTTTTTAGGTCCAGTTTCAACAAGTTCATTGACTTTATTCTTAAATAGTTCAACAAGTTCAGCAATTGATAATTATTATCATAAGATTATAAACGTTATAATAAGATTTTCCAAAAATAATTTCCCTTCATCAGGTAAAGAATCAGAAAGTTTGATTTTCATATTTAAGATCTTGAATCAATCAATGATTGATATGTCTACTATAGATATCAAATTATGTTATAGAATATACAGAATTGGATCTCAATTACTACTTCGTATCAAAAATATATCATTTAGTTCATTAAGAGAACAAGTTATCATTTTTCTGAATTTGATACCACACTATATCAACTTACAAAAACTTCCTAAAATGATAGGCGATAATTGGAATATCAATAAAGATGGGGAATTGGTAAACCCTACATCCAATAATGTTGAAAGAGATATAACACCAGGAGAAGTCATGTCAGAAGATGAGGACGAAGTCGAAGACGAAGATGAAGAACATATCATTAATACTTCTGAAAGCTTGGATGCTGAAGGATACTCGTCTGAAATGGCACCTAATCTATATCCTATAGATAGGAGGAACCCACTATTGAACGATGGAGTAGTAGTTGAAGATACAGAAGTTGAGAGATTGAATGATTTACGATTCTTAATCACATACTTCTTTGATCTGTTATATGATACAACTGTAGGTGGTCAATTAGGATTGGATCAATCACACGTCAATATTAAACTATTCCCTTTAACAGATACTGAAAAATTGTCGTGGTTTGAAACGAGATATCTTAACCTAACAGTTGATGGTGATTCGAATTCATGGTTGATGACTGTAGGTTTATCAAAGTTGATATTAAGTTTTTTTGAATTGAAATCACAAATATCTATGGTTGATACTCAACCCAATAATAACGTTCTAAGTTTCAATAGATCTCATAATGATGGCATCAATCCATTGAAAAGAAGACGAATAAGTACTGGTGCTGATTTAAGATATCAAGTTTCTGATAATTTGACTTCTTGTAACTCATATCTCGAGTTCATATTAACTATGACAAGTTATGATGTTGTGAACGGGAAAGGGTTTGCGCTAGTATGTCTGCAACTATTCACATTACAAGTATCTTCAATAGCATCAAATTTAGAAATTGTTTCCAACTATAATATAGCTAAACAACTCATGGATAATTCTAATAGAATAGTTACTCATTTTCTGAAAAGTTTTGAAATACAGGACCCCAATGTTGATTTTTGGGTTTTAGTTTGTTTAAAGGTACTTATTTCCTTATTTAGTGAAGCTAAAATTCCAGAACATGATGTTAAAATCAAAACTGTGGCATTAAATATGATCTTCAAGTATAGTTTGGATATGATTAAAAATCAAAAACTTTCAAAAGCAGCATGTTCTTTACTTTGTGCAGTTGTAAAAGCAAATTCAACTAATGCTGTTTCTTTACCTGACCTTGATAGATCAATCTTACAACAGCTAGAGATGCAATTGGAATTATCAGAAATAAATGGCCCATCCATACTATGTAAAGAATCAGTTCAGTTTTGGTTTTGTGCATATGAACTTTGTAAGCTTTTCAAATTCCCAACTATTCAATTACATGGTCACTATAATGGGAATGAAAACGTTTTGTTTGCTGCTAGGGCTTATAAATGGTTACAATCAAAATGGAACCAAATTCTCGATTTGGATGATCCTGCTGACATAGGATCAGTATCTGCTTTATTACTATGGTTATCATCTTCAGATTGCCAATTGTTTTCAAAACAATTTACAGATGATCTTAGCTCATCATTCTCAAGTTCTTTAAATCGAGTTTATTGGAAATGGAATGAAAGATCTACGTTACAATATAATATTCTAATGGAGAGAAACGTTGAGTTTCGAAATATCGTGTTTGTAAACCAGACAGATACTACGATGATGAATAATAGTCTATATGTTCCGAAAGACCAAAAAGATGCCGTACTCATGACCATTTCTACATTTATGGGTGTTTTGGCCAATCAAAAATCTCACGATAAGCCATTATTATATACATGGGCATTGTTCTTGTACTCCATTACTTACAGCATATCAGAAACAGCCAAGGATGGAAACGCAACATTGAATACGGTAGCACAGTTCTTCACTGATCAATTTTGTTATCAGCAAGAGACTAACAGTCTTGAATTTTCGAAATCCGTTATGGTATTCATTGAAATATATAATAAGACCAATTCCCATCTATTCAATCATCCTAACACTGATTTGTTCCTTAAGAATTCAACTATCTTAGCTCACATGCACAACTGTTTGCGAAACAGTAATCCCACTGGTACTCGAAAAAGTTTAATGAGGACAAATCATCATAATGATGTGATGGAATTTGATGACCTTGGATTTGTTAGAAAACAAGAATCTACAAATGTTGATAAGGGTCAGCTCATGAATAGTGATAGTACCGTTAAGTACAATTGCATGAATCTCAGACATACAAGTACACTTGAGTATGATGCCATTACATATCTTTTTAAACACAGTGACGATCTAACCAAAAGCTTAGTTCAACTTGTCTCTGGCTTGGACTCGGAAATGAAACAAGTTGCATGTTATTATTACATTGCTTTGCACATGGAGAAAAATGGTGTTTGTGATTTAGATAAAAATTCTTTAGAGATGTTTATTTCAACATTTACGAATACTTTGCAAGCTTATCGAACCAAGACTTGTGAGATAACCATTGTTACAGCATGTAAGCTTCTAAGACTATTCTGCAATGTTTGGGTGATACAATACGATGAAGAAGATGCATGTAGTGATATATATCATTATTTGATGCTTTTGAAAGATAGAAACATGCTATTTACTGAAAAATGTGAACTTGAGTTTTTAAAACTTCGATTGAGCATTCTAAGAGTTATGAAACAAGATCTGGGTCCAATTCTTAAAGAGCAGCTGCTAGGAGATGTTGTCTCCTCTTTTCAAGACTCTAGTAGCTTCATCAAATGTTCATTAGTTAACGATATTGTTTTACTGTGTGAAAATTCTGAAGACTCTACAAGTCTGAATTATTATACCGAGTTTGTGGGGGCTTTTTCTAGTCCCCAAAAAACTGTAGAGACTACCGGTGCATTCAGTATGTTTTGCACTACCATAACTACTGTTTCGGAGAGTATAATGCTTTCATGTGTGTGCAATTTACTAGAGTTAAGCCAATATGCTCATTTCAAAATATACATAAGAATTGCTCTATCTGACATTGCTTCGATTAACGGTTTCCATACCTCTTTGGAAATATTTAGAAATTTCAAAGAAATAATCTTCAAGATTTTCTGGGGTTTCAAGATACCTCTGGATGAATTTCCTTTTGATTTACTAGGTTTCGAAAGCTTTCACGAACTAATTTATAGAAATTACAAGGAACTCACCGCATTATGTTTGGCTTATAATGATGTCAAGCTCCTTTCTCAGATATCTACAGTCACTCAGTTAGATCGAGCTATTTTGGTCAGAGACTCTTTATCATTGGCAATTGCAATGTCTTGGACTAAAGATGCTATAATGAAAAAAGTGTTCTTGTTACTTGATACTTTTTTGGGAACTAAAAAAAGACAACATTTAAAACAGCAGATTGTTTTGATTGTATACGAGCTGCTCCGACTTTGTGATATGTCCTCAGAGAGTGAGATCTATCGTCTTGTCAAACCAGAGGAAATGATTCCAACTAGCTCCGATGATTACGAAGAAGGATTGCGGAACTTGACTCATCAGGAACGTTACAAACCATCACTATTTGAAGAACATGATGCCAAGATAAAGTTTTTGGACGAATATGAACTTTTCATACATCCTACTGATGCTTTTAATGTTATTGAATCTTTAACTTTGAAATTTCATGTAGAGGAGTTTTGGAATCTTCGCAATATTTACTTTCTAGCAACTAGATTTTTGTTACTCATTGACTCATCTCCTAGCTCTGCAAGTAAATTACTCAACTTAAGAAAGATCAAATGGTTGTTTCTGAAGTCAAAAGAGGCATTTCAAGATCCTAATCTTGTGAAGAGATGCATCGATGTTCTAGCAAAATACATATACGATGATCTACTCTCCAAATACGTTTCCGACTTCATCTCAATCATTCAAATCAATGTCTGCAACAAGGATGATGATGGTAGACTATGGATACCGATTTTTAGAAGACTTTTGGAAACCCAATCTAAAATTGAGGGCAAGAGTTTGTCTTTTTTGAGGGCATTTGCATATTTTGATATCAATAGTAAGATTGATAAATATGAGAGAACGAATACTGTACCAGACCATCTCATGATTCTTCGTTGTGCCACATCCAAAAATGTAGGTATGGGCGGACGTAGTCTTCAGGCTGATCAGATTGGTTCAATTTTGTATAATATCCTGGATGAGAATAGCTCTTTTGATTTGATACATATCATCTCATTACTTTTTGAAATGGATAAAATTGATTGGCAGGGAGACGATTCTAGTTATTCCTACTCTTTCATGTACGATAAGCTGGCTCAAACGTTATATGAACTACAAATGAATCATTCCTCAGAATTTTCTGATAAATTCAACTTATGGATTGCTCGATGTCTTGGGTCATACTATTTATCTTCATGCCGGATTGTGGATGTTGAAGTAACAGAGTTTTCATCTGATCTCTTTCAAACTTATGGAGGCATAAGATTTGAGAGTGAGGTTGGTCTTTTAGATACCATATTTCGAAAGATGGAACGAGAACAAAAAACTGCCACTATTGAAACAAAGGCTTGCTTTGAGTCGATTGTTGGTTGTTTGATTTATAAACGAGGTGATTCGAGTGAGCCTTTTGATACACATTTTTCAGTTTCTCTTCTTGATGACTACATATCTTATCTGTTACCAATGGATAACTATACTTGTTCTTTGGTTAATGCTGGAGATGCTGCAACAGACAAACATTTCTATCATGATGACTTGGTGGTTACATTACGAGGATTTGCCAACTCTGTTCGTCATTCAGCTTTTGAAGTTTG
The DNA here is from genome assembly GCA_001661425.1 of Ogataea arabinofermentans. Lineage (NCBI taxonomy): Eukaryota > Fungi > Ascomycota > Pichiomycetes > Pichiales > Pichiaceae > Ogataea > Ogataea arabinofermentans. Next base: position 286,058 of record KV453856.1, read on the forward strand.
GACGATTAAGATCTTCTTCGCATTCATCAAAGAGCTTGGATCACGAACGTCAATTGTGACACTACTTGCAACGTATATATCACACGTTCCTTCATTTGCATCATTGTGTTTCTCGCCAATGGTGCTATTTTACATAAATTCAGAAGGACCCAAAGCAGGTAAACTCATTGCCAAAATGATCACAGAGCTTTTCAGTATTGAAGAAGTGCCACAAGACGCTCTGAAGCTGTTTCTGGAGCTAGTTTTATTGATTAGAATTGGTACAAAGTATGGCCATAAAAAATATGTTAGCATTTATGAGGAACTTCCTCATGACAAGATATATCATGCTGCTCAAGTAGCAGGATCTTCTAAAGCTGCATTGATGTTGATGGAGGATCTATACCATAATAACAGAGGCAAATATCCAACCTCTTGGACAACTGAACGAGACTTTTTATTTGATGTTTACTCATCCATTAACGAATCGGATCTTATATTTGGCTTGCCTATTGATCCAACTCTGGAATATGGTCTCAATATACTCAGAAATAAGGAGATAAAAGGGAGTGGGCTTATGTTTGAAAATGCATCGTTCGAAACATCTTTAGCTCGTGGGGAGCAATCTGATACGGGATCAAACAACCTCGTAGGCAGTATGCTGAACGTCGGACTTACTGGTGTTTCAAGAGTCTTAGGTGACTATCTCAATAACGAGCAACGGCATGATACCCCCGTCAATGAAAGTAAAGATCAAATATATGAGCGTGCTTGGAAACTAAACCAGTGGGACATACCGACTCCAGATACGTTAGACTCTGAGAATAAGGCAATATACAGTAACTTAAAGATGATACACGATTCACTTGGCAATAAATCCAAGGTTCGGGCTGCTGTCAATCAAAATTTGTTGAGTGTTTTACATAGGCATTCTGATTTTTTGAACTTCTCCATAGGTTCCGAGAGAAATGAGGCGATCACATCGTGGTTCCGTGCATTATCTGTGATAAAGAGTACAGGTGATATCTCAAATAGTTCCGAAGAAGATTTTGTTAGTTACTATGATGAATTGAAAAAAAAGTTATCCACAAATAACTCCTTTGACTTTGACTCACTTGAAAACGTGATTCTTGGTAGAAAATCGGCGTTTGAAATGTTGGCCAGCATGCCAAATTGTTCACAGGATAGTCAAACGTACTTTATGTGTGCGATTCATGAGTTGCATTTCTACGGTAAGTTAGCAAGAGCATACGACGAAGACCAGAAGAGTATCAATTCGGCTGTATATTTGAATAGTTTAGCAAGCAGCTGGAATGATAAGTCTTTTGATGTTGACACCAAGGCTGCAGTAAGTCGGCTTTCAAGATTCCATGTTGCGTCTGCGTTCTGGGCCCAAAAATCAGAAACAAACTTCCCTGTGGTTACTTTGAAAGGTATAATTGAAAGTGAATCAGATTATGACAAGACTCAAATACCTCGTACGTGTCCCACAATTTCAGATGGCTTACTGCGTGCTATATTGACCAAGTGGTGCTCTGAATCTCGTCAAGAGAGTTCCTCAATATTGATGAGAGATTACATCGAAACACCCTCCGAAATTGATGAAACAAACAACTTTGACAATTCAGAGATGTACCATATCTTTGCCGAGTTTTGTGATGCACAGATTCGTGGTGGTGATCTTGATAAAAGAATCACGAGACTAGAAGTAAGCACTAAGCAAAAAGCTAGAGATTTGAGAGAGTTAGAGAAATTCTCAAAAACTGCAGAAACTGATCTAGAAAAACGTGATGCAAGTAGAGTTTATAGCCGAATCAAGGTGCAATACAAAGCTGAAAATGAAGAGTTGAAACAAGAAATTCGTAATAAACAGAATTATATAACTAAGGCTATTGATTACTACTTGAAGGCTATTGCATGCAGTGTTGGAAGTGTGGACGACACCAACGTTGACCGTTTTTGTGCTTTGTGGTTGGAGAATTCAAGTATCTCAATTGATGAGTATGCATTCAAAGCCATTCCAACTCATAAATTCATTCCTTGGATCAATCAACTAGCATCTAGACTTTTATCTGAAACATCTGGTTTCCAAAAGCTACTTAATCACTTAATATTTGAGCTCTCTGGAAATCACCCATTCCATTCACTTTATTTATTGAAATCATTAAGATTGACTGCAATTGTAAACACCGATTCAACAGTTGCCTCTAGGGCTGCAGCTGCAGAGAGTATCTGGAAAAGATTATATCATGATCCACAACTGATTAGGATTGTCGATCCTGGTTATAATATTATGGAAGCGATTGATTGGCTATGTGACTATTCAGTGAAAATTGCCAATGCAAAAACAAAACCATTGAAAAAGATCCCACTAAGCAAAGTACCTGGCGGATCTTGGTGGCTTGATCAATTACCACATCTACGTATACCACCTCCATGTATCACTATCAAACATACTGAGGGTTCAGTATATTCCTTGGAAAAGCTGCCAACTATTACTAAAGTTGAACCATATCTCATGACTGCACCTTCTGGTATAAGTCATCCGAAAATCATGAAATTGGAGCTATCCACGGGAGAAAACTACAGAATGATCCTCAAAGGTGGTTCTGACGATTTAAGACAAGATGCAATCATGGAGCAGGTGTTTGGAAAAGTGAATCTTCTCTTAGAGAGAGATGAGCAGGCTCGTAAACGAAATTTAAGAATCAGAACGTACAATGTGATTCCGTTGGGACCTGGATCTGGTGTGATTGAGTTTGTTTCTAACACTATGGCATTGAATGATATACTCAAAGCTCTTCATGAAAAAGATGAAATGAAGATTGATCAGGCACGAACAAAGATGAAGGAATGCCAGCAAAAGTCCACTAATGAAAGAATAGCAGTATACAAGCAAATAACCTCCAAAATTAAACCTCAGTTCATGAGATTCTTCTTCAACAACTTTGTCTCTCCTGATCAGTGGTTTGAATCTCGTTTGGTTTATGGTAGAGGTGTTGCTACCACATCAATCATTGGACATATCTTAGGGTTGGGAGATCGTCATTGTAATAATATTCTTATTGATAAGTCTACCGGGGAGCCTGTTCATATTGATTTAGGAGTTTCGTTTGATCAAAGTAAAGCCTTACCAATTCCTGAGACTGTGCCATTTAGATTGACGAGGGATATAGTGGATGGGTTAGGAATTACTGGAGTCAATGGTGTTTTCAGTAAATCGTGTGAAAATGTGTTTAGGGTGTTAAGAATGAACACAGCTAACATTTGTGGTATCTTGGATGTGTTGAAGTATGATCCACTATACTCGTGGAGTTTGTCGCCTATAAGAAAAAAGAAGTTACAAGATATTGACGCTAAAGCTGTTAACAATGCTGTTGTTGAGAATCTCGTTAGGCTGGATTTAGGATCAGAAGCCAATATTGCTATCGATGTGGTTAAGAAGAAATTGGAGGCTAATGGACTGAACAGTGAAGCAGTGATTAGGGAATTGGTAAGAGAGGCCACTTCTGAGGAGAATCTGGCTGTTATTTACTTGGGTTGGAGTCCATTCTTGTAAGGCTGTCTACTTGTTTTATAGATTTTTTTTTCCAAAAAAAAAAACATATGGTACAGATTCTTATTATAGGAATATATAAAAGTAGTAATCGAAGCAGTTGAAAGCTCTCAACAGCATTTATGCCATTTAATTACGCAAACGTAACCTAGTTCGAAGCAGAATTGGAATTCACTTCGTTAGAATTGTTAAAGCCACCACGTCTGTAGCCACCTCTATTACCGTATTGTGGATTACCATTACCATTATTATTAAACTTCTTTCTTTGACCACCATAGCCACCACGATTGCTTGAGTTATTGTTATTATTATTGTTATATCTACCTCCTTGTTGTGAGTTATAATTATTATTGTATCTTTGACCACCTTGGTTGTTTCCATAAGATTGCTGAGACTGCTGTTGCAGCTGTTGCTGTTCCTTAAACTTATCTATAATCTCGTTACTCATTCTCATGTACTTGATTTGATTACCTCTGATATACACCTCTTTCAACTTGCTGAAATTTTCACCTTGAGCATCAACAGTGATTGCATCTTCAAGAGTTAAGTTCATCCATGAATCACAGTTTGTAAATGTTCCGTTCAACGTTTCTCCCGATTTTAACTCGATCATTATCGGTTGTCCTTTAATCGATGTCAAAAGATATAGTGGTAACATGATGAAATATGATTATTCAATTCTTTATCAATCTACTGCAACCAATTCCAATGAAGCCTTCCTTGATCTGCTCTGTCTCTTTCTCCATATTACACCATATTGAGTTTTAATAAGGAGCAGAAATTCGCCGAATTCATGCCATGCCAAAAACACGCAATTAAACACATCCTTGCACATCTTTAAACAAACAAACCCGTTTTCTTAAAATGACAGTCTTATCTGCTCATGTCTTTCTTTGTGGGGCCAGTTCTTTTTTTCAAAGACAAATGACAAAGTTAAGTGGTTTGGTTGGTGGCTATCATATTTGTCATTGACAGAAACAAACATATCATTAGGTGACTTGAGATACACAAGATTCATTGACCATCACTTATTATCGATCGCATAACATCAAGTCATCATAATTATGGCTCCTTTGGATCCAGCCACGAGTAAGTGCTACTCACTTGAGTTGCCAAATATAGATTCTACAGACAAGAGATTTCGACTAGATTGCAGGACAGGTTCTACCTCGGAAATACTGAGATCCCGTTTATTGGTTTATGGTGGTTTAACAATACCACTCAGCCTAACACCAAGTTTTACAATTCCCGACATTGAAGAGGCATTTAAGAGGGAATTAGAATCCATTCCAGAACCAAGCCTTGATTATAATGATTATCTTTCCAATGAATGTTTTTCTTTGGATTTGATTGAACGTAAATGGGCTCACTTGAAAAGAAAAAATGATTCTGATGTCAAACCAAAACCTAGAATGTTTCATTCGATGCTAGTTCATGATAATTATGTGTTTATTCAAGGTGGATTATGTTTTGCTGAATCTTCAAACAAAATTGAAGTATTGAATGATTTTTGGAGATATGATATGTTTGATAAAAGCTGGACTTGTTTGATTGGAAATAATAATGAGATAATAATGAAACGTTTCAATCACAAGGCTTTCTTTGCATCATCTTTACAATCTGTTGGTGGTGGCAATCACGAAGGAATTCATTTTGTTGGAGGTTTAGATGCAAACAGTGTTCAAACATTCACAATTGAATCATTCGACGTTATGTCACAGGAATGGAAAATCTATCCTGATCTTCTGCTTCAAGAGCATGTTGATGAGAGTCCTGAATCAAGATTTGAGCTTATACCATTCAGAATGACTACTGGTGATATGCTTACAGCTGATTCACTCGATCCAAACAGTACAGTTAAAATGGTGGTGTGTTATAATAAAACAAGAGAAAAGAAAAATGAAGAACCACTTGTGGAATTCCTTGATGCAAAATATGGAATACGACGTAAATTAGTCAAACAACATTCATATTCTATAAGGGATTTGAAAAATATTCCATTTGAGCTAAATTATCCAAGTATGGGTCAATTTGGGGAAAATATAATTGTTACAGGGTTCATTCCAGGAGATTTGAACATTTCATTGTTTCTGTATAATAGAATTTCATCAAGGTGGGCAAGATTACATATCTATTGCTCACATAATACTTGGTCTCATAGGTTTTGTAGAGGTTATGTTTGGAATTCTCATCATAAAGTTGTATTCCTAGGTAATACTGAAACATCTAATACTTTGCCATCGATTCAATTCTTCAATTTATACATTCTGGTTTCATTACCATTTACCAACTCATTTGGTATTGAAACTGAAAATTCCAAAGCTAAGAAACAACAACAACGAACATCTGATTACTCACAGCCACCAAAATTCACTTCAACTTTCTCGCCAATTACTCCATTAGCACCATCAATGGTTAAACCATCTTCAAGTTTTGTTGCATATTCGCATTATATTGCACCTCAAATCAAAGTGAATTCAATTCGTTCTGTTTTTCCACCATATGCTGTTGCATTGGGTAAGAATGCCTTTGAAAGATCATATTCAATGTCAGATTTTGAGTTTGTTTGTTCAGATGGATCAACTGTTCCTCTTCCAGTCAATTTATGCCGCAAAAGATGGGGTCGAAAATTCCAAGAATTATTATCCAAAGCATATTCTCGAGCATACGTTGATTTACACAACCCGAATAGAGGCAATATAGAGAATTCTGCTCAAACTCAGAGTCAAAGTGGTAGTTTTGCTGCTTCAGCCAATTCACTTGATGAACGAAACGCTTCGGATGGTGCAAGTTTCAACTCTATTAGAAAAACATTAAGTAGGTCATCGAAAGATGAATTGGGTTTAAGATCTATCAAATCAAACACAAATAGTACACCTCAATTCAGACATCCTTTCCAAGATAAGGATAATAAGATCAATAATTCAACCTCAAGATTTGGTTCACCGGCTATATCAACGTCGAGACGTGGATCCACCAACCCTCCTTCTAGAAGGGATTCTTTCAATTTAGTTGTTGGTGGTACTGTTGGTGGTCTTCCAATACCTAGACGTGAATCTTTCAATGTTGCACCATCAAGACGTGATTCACTCAACATGTCACAAACGAGAAGTGATAATTTCAGTATGTCTATATCAAGAAGAAATTCTTTGAATATGTCAAGAAGATCATCTATAACTTTACCTCAACAAGAAGCTCGTCGTGGTTCCACATTAAGGACCAACTCTGTTGCATCTATTTTGTCTTCTTCATCTTCAGGATCATATATTTCGAGTCTTACACCAGCTGTTAGAACTCCATCAAATATACAGTCAGCATCTCAATCTCCTTCACAGCAACCACCATCTACTATAATTACTGCTCCTGCATCGCAAAGTCCGCCTCGATTGAAATTAAAGTATCTACCACCTCAACCATCACTTCCAACAATTGATCCACCTCAGACATCCCCATTACAACAATCCAGCGCAACATTTGCAAAGCTTCCTCAACCATTAGAACCAGTTGTTTCATCTCCAAATTCATATCTCTCATCATCAAGTACCCCACAAAAGTCAAAACAAGCAACAGCAACTACAGGTAAAATACCATCACAACCTGCTAAAAATGTCACATCATTATCCGTACCTGCAGGATTGGATTCTACGGAAGGTTCAATCAATAGTAGAGAAATGGGAAGTGTTAACATTAGTAGTACAAATACGAGTGGTGGATCCATAGAAATACCATCATCAAATGAAGATCCATTAGAACCACAAGATGAAAAGTCAAGTAAGAAGAATATAGAAGATTCAATCAAATTCCCATCTGAAGATGAAGCAGAGATAGATATTCGATATATGCCACGTGCTTTATGTTTACCATTTAGAAATTCAACAGTTAGAGCATTTTCTGAATTTTTATATACTGGACAAGTTGGATCATCATGGAAGATTGCACCTACAGCAGTTGAAGTATTAATGATTTCTAAATTTTATGAAGTTCCATTATTATATGATTTAATATTAGAAATTTTATTTGTTATGATTGCTAAAAAAGAAGCAAAATTAGTCAATGATGCAAATGAGTTAAAATTTGAATTTATAGCAAATGGAATTCATGTTGCTAAAAATTCAGAATTCACAGATGGTGTTAGTGGTATTGCAGCAATTGATCATTTTACAAATTATTTGAGTAAATTGGATGATGGATTGATGGATTTAGAACTGTTGAAAAGAGCATCAAAAGTTGCACGTAGATCATCACATTCAGATGCATCTGGTAATAATAGTACACATGGATCATTATCAAATCCTGCAGATATGACTCCATCCTCAACAACAACAACAACAACAACAACAACAGCATCAACGACAATTGGATTTGCTAGTTCTAGAAGAACATCTGTTGGATCTCCTTCAAGGTTACGTAATAGTATAACTGCAATGACTGATACACCAATGAGTGGATTCACTGAGAATTCAGATGATGAAGATTTAGGACATAATTCTTCTATATCAAGTAGACGTGGATCTAGAGCTAGTATAAAGCAACAGCAGCAGCAACAACAACAACAACTGACACCAGGTATTGTTTCAGAGAAAAAAGTTGAAGATGATGGTGTTCATAATAGTAGTACAAGTGCTGGAGATTCTGATCCTATGAAGGCAACCATTGCACTAATTAATGAAAATAATTATGAAACAAGTGAATCTGATGATGGAATAACGGCAACAACACAAAATGATAATAATCAAGATGATGGTATATCACCTATAGCAGCAGATAATGAAAATAATTCTAAGAAAGATAAGAAAACTTATGAACTCAAAGAATGGAGTACTTTCAAAGAACTTATGGAACCTAATTCACCTGTTTGTTCAGACACAACTATTGATCTTTTAGTTGAAGTTGGAGCTTTAACAAGTGATTTGAAATTGATGTTGAGAGCAATGAATGCAAGAGAGATGTCTTCTCAATTAAAGAAAGAAAGAGCTGATTTGAAGAGAATTTTAAGTTTACGTAAAGAACAACAACAACAACAGCAGCAGCAGCAACAACAGCAGCAGCAACATGGATCATTAACAGCTATGACAACTCCTAGAATGGGACCATCTATGGGCAGTAGTAGTTCTTTACCATTTACATCGCTGAAGGAGAAATTAACAAAGAATCTAGAACCACATCATGTATATGAACCACCAAATACAAAATTGAAGAAAAGTTTTGATTTGAATTCAAATTCAAATTCAAATTTAATGGGTGATGATAAATCATCATCATCAATAACAAGAATAAAATCATCATCATCTACAAATCAATTAGAATCACCTATAAATTCAATACCTAATTCACCATCATTACAAAATAGTGGAGGAGGAGGAGGACAATCATTACAAAAAACATTATCAAATTTTGCATTTACATCACTTGATAAAAAAAAATCTGCTGAAAATGTTAATGAAAAAAATGAGAATGATAAATCATCAACATCATTAAGTAAATTAAATATTCATCCATCAATTACAAATATGAGTTTATTAAGTAATAAAAGTGGTGGTAATGATAGTCCATTATCAGGATCATTTAGTGGTGTTATAAGTACACCAATGGATATAAATCCATCTATGAGTAGTACAACAAGTACGAATAAAACATCAACAAATCCAGGAAATCAACAGCTTAAAAAGAGAGGTTTTGGATTCTTTGCTAAAAAGAAGCATTAATTAGTGTATAGTGTTATAGTGTTTAGTGTTATAGTGTAATCAATTTAAAAGAAATGGCTGTGCAAAAATAACGGAAGATTAAAATTTGAAAGGAACGAGGTGTTCCGGTCGGAGTATTGTAAAGATTTCATTACACCGGATTGAATAGTATATACAGTATGTATATATATATATGGACTATTACTGTATAGTGACATACAATACAAGACAACTATATATATATACATGAATACAATATAACTAAAACACAGTATGAAGTATGAAGTAAGAGTAAAATAAGAGTAAACATATCACGTGACTAACACCACGTGCCAACGAAAAGCATCACGAATCGATCAGGCCATCGTTAATCCGAGCAGCATCATTCAAGTTATATAGTAACATGACTGTCTGTCTGACTGCCTTTTCTTACTTTGTTCTTATATCCTTTTGTTTTATTTTACTTTGATTTATGTTAAGTTTACTCAATTGATTGAAATATAATACATATTATCAATTAAAACGAAAGAATACCATATACTTAGTTACTTACCTACTTGAATAATTGATTGATTGATTGATTGATTGCTAATAGTTATACTTACAATATGTCTGAATTTGATATTGAGAGTTTTGCAACATCTTTCGGATTCACATCATTCACAACTATAAAAACAGAAACATATACAAGTTTAATTCAATTTTATAAATTATTTGGATTTAGTGTTTTGAAAACATACACTAAAGATGCAAATACAATTGGAATTGATTTAAATGGTATTTCAAATGATTCTCGTAAAGAATGTTGGATTGTAAGTTATCCTATATCTAGAATGAACGCATTTGGTGAAATCATACCATTTCAAGAAACTTTAGAATACAACATGCCTGATTTATGTTCCAAATTGAAAGATTTCAATAATTGTGTTATTTTAAAATTAAGATTAGTTAGTCATGATGTTCATAAAAATACTGAATTGCCAGGTGAAGTTGTATTCTTTAGTTCAAATTTGAAGAAAATTGAATCAATTGCAAGAATTAATAATATTGAAATAATTAATGCTGATGATTCTAATCAAAATGTTAAATTTTATTTAAAGGATCCTGCTGGGAATTTAATTGGTTTTACAAATTATCCAAAAGGTTTAAATTGTGATTCTATTAATTCACCATCTGAATTTTTTGAAACTGATAATATTGAACCAACTAATTTACTCTCTGATGATTTAATTGAGAATACTAATGGTGGTGAACGTAAGAAGAGAATTGCAGTTATGACATCTGGTGGAGATTCTCCAGGTATGTGTGCAGCTGTTAGAGCAGTTGTTAGAGCAGGTATCTATTATGGATGTGAAGTTTATGGATGTTATGAAGGATATTCAGGTTTAGTTCAAGGTGGAGAATTATTGAAAAAAATGGAATGGGAAACAGTTAGAGGTTGGTTATCTTTAGGAGGTACATTAATTGGTACTGCTAGATGTATGGAATTTAAAGAAAGATGGGGTAGATTAAAAGCAGCTAAAAATATGATTTTAAGAGGTATTGATGCATTAATTGTTTGTGGTGGTGATGGTTCATTAACAGGTGCTGATTTATTTAGATCTGAATGGCCATCATTAATTGAAGAATTAGTTTCAAATGGTGAATTATCATTAAAACAAATCGAACCATATAAAAATTTAACAATTGTTGGACTTGTTGGATCAATTGATAATGATATGTCATCAACTGATAATACAATTGGAGCATATTCATCATTAGAAAGAATTTGTGAAATGGTTGATTATATTGATTCAACTGCATCATCCCATTCAAGAGCTTTTGTTGTTGAAGTTATGGGTAGACATTGTGGATGGTTAGGATTAATGGCTGGTATATCATGTGGAGCTGATTTTATTTTCATACCTGAAAGACCACCATCAAGTGAAAATTGGAAAAAAGAATTAAAAGATGTTTGTCTTAGACATAGATTAAAAGGTAGAAGAAAAACAACAGTTATTGTTGCAGAAGGTGCATTAGATGATGAATTAAAACCAATTACATCAGAACAAGTTAAAGATTGTTTAGTTGAAATTGGACTTGATACAAGAATTACTAAATTAGGTCATGTTCAAAGAGGTGGATCAGCAGTTGCATTTGATAGATTATTAGCTACATTACAAGGAGTTGATGCAGTTAAAGCAGTTTTAGAAAATAAAATAGATACACCATCACCAATGATTAGTATAGTTGATGGTAAAATAGTTAGAAGATCATTAATTGAAGCTGTTAAATTAACTAAACAAGTTGCTAAATCAATTGAAAATAAAGAATTTGATAAAGCAATGTCATTACGTGATTCAACTTTTAAAGAATCATATGAAAATTTTTTAACATTATCAAAATATGATGATGGATCACAATTAATTAAAAATGAAGAAGAAGAAAAATTAAATATTGCAATTATTCATGTTGGTGCACCAACAGCAGCATTAAATCCAGCAACTAGAGCAGCAGCATTATATTGTTTATCAAAAGGTCATAATATTTATGGTATACAAAATGGATTTTCAGGATTAATTCGTCATGGAGCAATCAAAAAATTAGAATGGTTAGATGTTGAAGAATGGCATAATATTGGTGGTAGTGAATTAGGTACAAATAGATCATTACCATCACAAGATATTGGAGCAGTTGCATATTATATGCAAAAATTTCAAATAAATGGATTAATTATAATTGGAGGATTTGAAGCATTTCAATCATTATATGAATTAAAAATTTCAAGAAAATCATATCCAATATTCAATATGCCATTAATTTGTTTACCTGCAACAGTTTCAAATAATGTTCCAGGTACAGAATATTCATTAGGATCAGATACATGTTTAAATATGTTAGTTAATTATTGTGATGCAGTTAAACAATCAGCATCAGCATCAAGAAGAAGAGTATTTGTTGTTGAAGTTCAAGGAGGTAATTCAGGATATATTGCATCATATTCAGGATTAGTTACAGGAGCATTAGCAGTTTATAAACCAGAAGATAAAATTACATTAAGATCAATTCAAGAAGATTTAGAATTATTAAATAAGAATTTTTCAAATGATAAAGGTGATAATAAATCAGGTAAAATGTTTATTAGAAATGAAAATTCATCAAAAATATATACAACTGATTTAATTGCATCAATTATTAAAGAATCAGCAAATGGGAAATATGAATCAAGAACAGCAATACCAGGTCATGTTCAACAAGGTCAAAATCCATCATCAATGGATAGATGTTTTGCATCTAGATTTGCTATAAAAGCATGTCAATTTATTGAAGAAAATAATCAATATACAAATTTAAAATTAAAAAATTTAATAAATGAAGGATATGGATCAAATTTAACATTTAAAGGACATTCAGAAAATGAAATTAAATTTATTTATAAAAATGGTGAAAAAATAATTGTTGATGGTTTAAATAATGCTATGGTTATTGCTATTCAAGGTACTTATGTTTCATTTAAAGATATTGAAAAATTATATAATGAAGAAACAGATATTAAATTAAGAAAAGGTAAAGATGTTCATTGGCATGAAATGAATGATGTTAATAATATATTAAGTGGTAGATTAAATTTAAGAAATGAGAAGAATTGATAGTGATTGATTGTGTATAGAAATAAATAAATAAATAAATAAATATATATGTATGGTCTTTAATAATACAATAAGATATATTGAATAATAGACAAACTCAAATTTAAAGGAGGTGAAAGTGCATATTGATCAACAAAGCCGCAAATTTGGTTGATCAAATTTGAAGAAAAGTTATTATAGTATTACTTAATGGTTAATGGTTTAGTGTAGTGTAGTGTAGTGTAATATTAAATTAAACAAATAAACAATAAAGATGTTGAGTTAATTATAATGCATTAAAAGATCAACACACTTGTTAATAACCTAATTATATAATCAAGTAATTAATTAACAAAACATCACTTGTTGTACTGTATTGCATTATTGTAATTATATTGTAATTTTATTGTTGAAATTGTTTAAAGTGTGTTACGTGGTTTTATTAATTGGTTGATGATTATGTAATATCATGTTGAATGGCATTGTGTTTATTACTGTATTTGTTGAATATCTTCTTAGTTTGCTGGATGTGGTGATGGTGATGGTGATGGTGATGGTGATGGTGTATATATGTACACTGTATATTTATGTCCTCTTTATATTAATATATCTTATACTTATACTTACACTTATACTTACACACACAAAGAGCCCACTCCCACTCATCAATCAATCAATCAAACAAGCAAATTCGCTCCTCTTCAACGGCCGCTTTTTCACTTATTAATCATCAGCTCACACTAATATACTATTACACTTATTAACTATCGATTATTAGTATAATATATACTATATATCTCATTTAATAACTAATCAAATATATATATATATATATATTATATATATATATCACGCTCACTCCCTTTGTACTATCACTATCACAACCCATTATTCCACTTACAAACCTCACCTTCTTTCCCTCCTTACTAAACCCATTCATTGATTGCTAATTTTTCATACTTACACCAACACTTATAAATCCATTTATATAATCATTGATAAACCATTCTGGAATAATTCAAAGTCAATGAAATTTATCTAATATATTTTAAAAATGTCTCAACTTCCCTCAAATGGTTATCCTAATAATCAAAATTTTATCAATTTTCCACAATCAAATAATAATCATTCAACTACAACAACGATAGTTAAATCTAATAGAAAATCTTCAAATAATAAGAGAAATTCTTCATCAACATCAGCAACTGCAACAACTACAACCACATCTGCAACAGCAACAGTAACAACTGCAACTCCAAAAGTTTCTGCATTTGTTAGTAAATTATATACAATGCTTCAAGATCCTCAATTATCTCATTTAATTTGGTGGTCAAGAATAAATCAAAATGATGATACTACTTTTGCTTTATTACCAGGTGCTGAATTTGCAAATTGTTTAACTAATTATTTTAAACATGGTAATGTTGCTTCATTTGTAAGACAATTACATATGTATGGATTTCATAAAGTTTGTGATAATAGTTTAACTTCTTTACCTGATAATTATAATGATATTTCAAATAATCAACAACAACCAATATGGGAATTCAGACATACTAGTGGGAAATTTAGACGGAATTTTAGTGATTCTTTACATTTAATTAAAAGAAGATCAACTTCAAGTGCTAGATCAAGTAATGCTCATTCATTATCAGAATCTTCTATAATTGATCAACAAAATCAACAACAACATCAATTGTATAATGATGAACAATCTCGTCAAGCTTCAATACAGCAGCAGCAGCAGCAACAACAACAACAACAACACCCATTACAACAACAACAACATCCACAACATTTTGAAGGATATTATCACCCTGCTGATTATCAACCTTTCTTTTATACTCCATTTCAAGAATTACCACCTCAACAACAACAGCAACATATACCTCAACCTCAACCTCAACCACAGCCACTACCACAACCGCAACCACATTATGAATATCCTCAAAATATGTTTATACCAAATAATGAATTTGATACTCATAAATCAAGAAATACTTCAGTAACTTCATCTATAAATGAATCAACTGAAGTTTCATTTCAATCTTCTTCTAGAAATAGATATCCTTCAATGTTTATAGATCCATTAGCACCTATTCCTCCAACTCAACCAAATTCATACCCTACTTATCCACCTCCTCCACCTCAACAGCAACCTCAACAACAACAACAACCGCAGCAACAACCATACTATCCAATGTATCCTACAGATACACAAGGGTATCCAAATCAAAATATGTATGCTTCAAACTCATCACAACAAAGAAGGGCAAGTTCCTTTCCAAATGCGGGTAAAGGAACATCGATTTCTAATGGTGATGTTAGATTACCTAGATCTATTCCAAATGAATATATACCAAATTATGGTCCTGGTGCAGCCCCTGGTGCAGCCCCTGGTACAGTGCCCGGTACAGTGCCCGGTACAGTACCTGGTTCAGTGCCTGGTGCAGTGCCCGGTTCTTCATCTCCTAATTCACAATCATTGAGTCATTATCATTCTCCTCAGTATATTCAGCAGCAACCACCTCCACAACAACAACCACCTCAGGCTATACATCATCAACATCAACATCAACATCAACATCACCAACATCAACACCAACATCAACAACAACAACAGCAGCAGCAGCGATATTCTCAGCAAGGATTACCACATTTACAACCAACTCCACCACCACCACCACCACAACAACAACAACAACAACAACAACAACAACAACAACAACAACATCACTTTAGTTTACCAATTCAAGGACATCCTCCACCACCTCCTCCATCTCACCATGTACATCCTCCCCCTCCTCCACCTTCTGCTCTTCAACAACAACAACAACAACAGCAGCAATTCAATCAAAGACCTCAAACTCCAACAAGATTACTCCAACAACAACAACAACAATTAAGACCATCTGTGTTTGAATTACAACAACAAATGATTCAAAATTCATCAAGTATATCTACCAATGGTTCAAATTCAATATTCAGTAGAACATCAGTTGGTTCCTCTATTGGTGGTCCAAGTATAAGTGCTGGTACCGGTACTGGTATTGGTACTGGTATTGGTACTGGTACTGGTGTTGGGGAATTGCAAGTTAAGATGGAGGGTACTAGGGGTGTTTTACCAAGTATTTCAGGAACAACAGGAACAACAGGTACAACAGGTGTGATTGAAACTGGAACGACAGAAACAAGGACAGGAACACCAATGGGGACCAAAATGGGAATCGGAGTAGGAGTAGGAATAGGTTTAGGTTTAGGTGATGGTGATGTTTCTGCTGTTTCTGGTGTGTATAATGATTCATCAAATGCAGCCACGATAACAAATCTCAATACTAGTTCAGAAACCGACAATGGAACAGGATCTGGAACAGGATCTGGATCTGGAACAGGTTCAGGATCTGGATCTGGAAATGATTCAAAATCAACTGTTAGAACAAGTATTGGAACAGGTCGAAATTCATCAATTTCAGATTTATTAAATGATGAAAATCAACAAAAATTAAGTGGTGGTATGGGATTAGGTTTAGGTTTAGGATTGGGTATTAAGAGGGAATTCGAATATGATGATGATAATGATGATGGTTCTGGTGTTGGAAATGACATTGATTCAAACGTTCATGAAAATAAGAAGAAAAAACATGTTGCTAGTGCTGGTGCTGGTGTAGGTGCTGGTGTCGGTGCTGGTACTGTTACCGATAGTAAGTGATCACCATCTATAAAATTCAGTATTATATTTGGATATGATTCAAATTCAAATTCAAATTCAATAAGGCTATAATTCGTCCTTTTTATTGTTTGATAATGTTGGTGTGTTCCATTCAAAATTAACATAACGTTCATTTACATGTTAATGTCAAACCAAATCAGTTAATGTGAGTAACGTACGCATACTTTCATTGTTATATTTTATCAGTGTATTAATTCCCCATATATATATATATATATATATCTATATTTATGGGATTCTTTTGTATTTCTTTTATGCTTTTGCTTATGCTTTCTTTAATTATACTTTTACTTTACTCTCTTTTTTAATAATACCTTCTTTCGTGTACCTTTATGACTCGCACTCACTTCATTAGTATATCGTATCTCCTTATACCTTGCAATCCAGTAACGGACATAACTATCATTTCTGAACAGACTTTGAGTTCAAACTCACTGTGAACTATTGGTCATACTTAGACGCATCAAGTACTTTACAAAGTATTGATTAAATATACACTCTATATTCACGTTTATTCGAATATACACAAAAGAAAATTGACAAGGATTCCCCTGTCTTTCATTGATTTAACCACGATTCCCCTGTTTTTTACCTTAAATTTTTTTTTTTTTGTTTTTTCTGTCACAAAACAACCCCTAGCAGCTTGCTAACCACCTCAGTTATCTATTAGTGAACTTTCATTGATGTTGGAGCAACAGAACTTCACCAAAATAATTTTTTTTAGGATAGTGGTAACAACAAGCTGGAATGAACGAGTAACCAAAGGATGTAAAAGTACCTAGCACATCTCCCATACTGTTGCCTTTATATCCAGCGACTGCAGCAGTATCAGACAGTGAAACGATTTTAAATCACTGAAAGACATACCTAAGTTTCACTCTGAATTACTCGTCAAACAAGCTTAATTGATCATTCTTATTGTTGCTCTGTTATAACGGTTATTCCTAAGTACGCATCAGTATCCTTCAATGAAACCACTCCATCAAAGAGTACTGTTGCAAGTTATTGCAAACTCAAGATTATCTTTAGGGCCTCGCACATCCCCCATGCCGATGTCTTTAAATCCAGCGATTGCAGTGGTTATCTCTAATAGCTTGGAAATAACACTATTACTAAAAAATATAAAAATGCCTCACACTGTACTCACTGGTGACAATCTACCGTTGCTTTCAATACCCCCTTTCATCAAAACAGTTATTCTAATCACTAAGCAAGCCCCAATAATCTGGGCTCTCTTAGACCACAGTCTTATAATACTATTTATGATTTTCAATTGAATATATTGATTCCCAGTTGAACATGTTGATTTTTCGGCTGAAAAGTAATAATGAAGCAAAAAGAAGAAAAGAATAAGATGAATAAATTCTGAAAAGGGTAAAGCACTATAGTAAAGGATATTAAATACCTTTACTAAACCAAGCTGTGCTATAGAACAGCCAGATCTGGGCTGTGCATACTGCAACATGTGCGGCTTTCTTATGATCTATTATATAATTGTATTAAATATATCTAATATCATTTGAATATATATAGATATTGTAATCGATGATGATATAGTATATATCATCCACATAAGCTATTTTACTGAGAGATGGAAAAGCAAAAAATATGTAATCTTCTAGAAAACATTTTATTGGATTTTACATTCATTGCCCACCTCCAGCACTCTTCGTAGTTTCCAACCTGAACACCTAAAAACCTAGCTTGATTCAGATACAACCAATCAAAGAGTCGAATCAAAAGAAGAAGGTTCTAATGAGTGAGGTAGATTTTAACTTATAGATTAACATACTCTCTCATAAAAAAGTAAAGATTATATCATTCTCGATGAGAACTTTATTATAGGAACTTGATCGAATTTGATGAGAGGTTGTCTTGGAGACAATAGCTCTGGAGGCAGCTGGTTAGGTACAGTTTATTCTTGAATAAGCTATTTGGATTTGTAAAAAGATCTCAAATAGTATCAGATAGACACTGGTGCTCCCACAATATCATTCTTGACTTGTGGGGAAACGTTTGAATGATAATCTTATTGCCCTGATACATACAATCACCAACTCTCCTAAACAACAGTAAAAGAGGATTTGGTTACGTGTTTTCTCACTCGAGACAAATTTACTAAATGGAAACAATTCTTGGCAAGTGGGAGGAGACTACTTTGATCTCTTGTGGATCTGAAAACGTTGCATTTCACTCTACTATAGAGGTCAACTAAAGAATCAGATAGCGTAGATTCCTTTCATGTATTAATTACACTGAAGCATCATGACCTTGAAAGTTGAGAGAAGTGGGAGCTGGTGGTGATCTGAGAAAATGTTGACAAGTTAAACTTAACTTTCTGAAAAGTGTAGTGAAGACTGTACTGAAACGAGAGGAAACAAAAACCACACATGCATTGAAGAAAAACACTACAGACACTGGGCCTTGACTATTTAGAAGGTTATTCAAATAGGCCTGCGATATTAGTGTATTATATAACAGATATATCATAAATCTATTCTTTACTAATAAATAGCAAAAGCGCAAAAATCCCAAAATGGATCTTATGAAGTCACGTGACTTGATTTTTGAAATTTTTCAATTTTTCAGGAGTCATTTATTGTATAGTGTTAACGAGCTCATAGTTGGACTCCGTTAAGTCACGTTAAAAGTTATTTACTTGCTTATATTACTGTGGTTTTGATATCAGTGCGTTGAAGGATATCAAGTGACGTTTTAACAAACAAACCTTAAATTCAAAAGAGTACCTTTCACTGTTAATCATTGCAGTTTAACGGAATATATTATACAAAATACTATACAATCATCCATGTCATCCAAGATCAGAATCTTAGTTCCTGTCAAGAGAGTCATCGACGCAGCATTGAAGCCTAGAATCAACAAGGCCGGCACAGGTGTTGAATCCAAAGGTGTCAAGTTCAGTATGAATCCCTTTGACGACATTGCAGTTGAAGAAGCTGTGAAGATTAAGAGTGAACATAAGGCTGCTGTTGAGTCAATCCATGCCGTTACTATTGGTTCATCCAAAGCACAAGATATTTTACGTGTAGCATTAGCTAAAGGTGTTGACACATCATCTTTAGTTGATGTTGGTGATGCTGAAGTTGAGCCATTACAAGTTTCAAAAATTCTTAAGAAAGTGCAAGAGTTGAAAGATTCAAACCTTATCATTTTAGGAAAGCAAGCCATCGATGATGATTCTAACCAAACTGGTCAGATGCTTGCCGGTTTATTAGGATGGCCTCAAGCTACAAATGCTTCTAAAGTTAAGATAAATGATGATTTGACTGTTGAAGTGGAGAGAGAAGTTGATGGTGGTGTTGAGGTTGTGAAAGCCTCCTTGCCATTAATAATCTCCACCGATTTAAGATTAAACGAGCCAAAGTTCGTCACTTTACCAAAGATGATGAAGGCTAAGAAGAAGCCATTAGAAGTTTTAAAAACGGATGCTTTGGGAATAGTTATTGAAGAAAGGTTGGAAACTCTTAAACTGGAAGAACCACCTGCAAGAAAAGCCGGTGTCAGAGTCTCCAATGTTGATGAATTGATCGAAAAATTGAAAGAGTTGAAGGCCATATAATCAATGGTGACTGTTTAGTTTATATATACGTGAAAGTTGAATTTGAAATCTGTATTTAGTCTTATAAAAATGCCAAAAAAAAAATCTCAATATATAAGTATAGTTAGACTAATAATTATATGGTGCACCTTCGGGGATGGCTTCTACTCGCGAGCCTGCTATATTTTTTTTCTATTATCATCATGTTTTTCTCCACAAAGATACGATGAAGACCAAACTGTTAAAGATAGCAGAAGTTTTGAAGGGCTTGCAAAAAAAACATGTCTGCTACAGCACAGTCATTTGATTATCTCAAACAATTCATCCAAAAGAAGCTCGATTGTTCAACAGCGAACTGGAAACCATTGATAATAGGAATCGAAGGTCCGCAAGGATCTGGAAAGACATACCTCTCCACAAAACTAACCAAAAAATTATCAGAAGAATATCCATCATTGAAGATTGTAACTGTTTCAATGGATGATTTCTACTTCACTTTTCAAGAGCAATTGCGAATCACCCAATCAAATCCTGGTAACATGCTATTAGAAGGTAGGGGATTGCCAGGGACTCATGATCTAAAGCTATTGTTGGAATGCTTTGATAAGATTCAAATGGGTCAACTTCCAATTTCCATTCCATTCTACGACAAATCCTTACACGGTGGCAAAGGAGATAGAGCAAACATGACTGAATGGAACCACGTGACGGATCGAAAGATAGATGTGGTGCTCTTTGAAGGATGGTTCAATGGATATCTTCCGTATGATGATGATACCCAACTACTTTCAAATTGGAAGAAAATCCAATCGGAATGGAATCCTAAGTTTAATTCACTAAGTTTGGAGCATATATCAAAGTTAAATCAAGATCTGAAGAACTACGTGAAGATATGGAAAAAATTTGATTGTTTCGTGTATCTAACCACAACCAATTTGAGCAATGTTTATAAATGGAGATTACAACAAGAACACAACCTAATTCAAACAAGAGGTATTGGAATGTCAGATGATGAAGTTGAATCATTTGTGAATCGATATATGCCTGCTTATCATTTATACTATCATAGGTTGTCTGAAATCACAAAATTAGTTCCTGATACCCTCAGGTTGGACATTGGATTAGATAGAGAGGTGATCAATATCTATAAAGCATCACTATAGTTGTTCGTCAGAGGAGAGGAGAAATCTTCTTGTTGCCTTAGGTGTATCAATGGTTGTCTTTTTTTGTTTCGTTTTAACTGATCGTTTGCTAGATTGGACTTTTCCTTTCCTTTTAGTACTCGTCTGTTTTGATTGAGCTTTGGGATGATTCTGTTTGTTATTCCCAAGTATTTCTTCAACCAATTTGGCAGTTGCAGTTGGTTTTCTGCGCCTATAGGATCTTCTTTGTGGTTGAGGTTCTGTAGTTGGCATCTTGTTTCTCTTTGCTGCATTTCCCACGACTCCTGCATTTTTAAGCTGATTCACTTTGCTAGATAGCTTACCAAGATGTATGATGGTTTTCGAAAGATCTTCTCTAGTGTTGTTTTGTTGTTCAATTGCACTCATTATTTTGATTTGATTGTTAAGAATTAAATTAAACTTGCCATCATTTTTGCGTTCCGTTTGTTGAATTTGTTTGGATAAATTCTTATTGGCTTCGCAAACAGCTTCCAATTTGTCATTTATTTCCTTAGATAGTGCAGTGAACTCTCCTGAGTTGAGCTGGTTCTGCTTCAAAGTTTTTGAGATATCAATTGTATTTTTAGTTAAGACTTTTATAATTTTTTTAGCAGATGATCTGAAATCAATACTTTCTAGCTCTAGTTTGTTTGCCCATAAAATCAGTTCATTATTATTTTGAAAAGCATTTCCATCAGTGGGGGCATCTTTCTGTATATCTGCTTCGTCATCTGAATTGTCTGTTGAAGATAAGTCAGCAGCATCTGCAACGTGTGGTGGTTTATCGATTTCAATATCTAGTTGCGTTTGTGGGGTTCTTGATCGATTAAAGCCTGAAAAATCAAGAGAATTCTCTCGAGAACTATCATATGTACTTCTATTATTCATTTCTAGCCTCTATACTCAATAACAAATTAAAAGAAGGACCAACACAATATAAGAGAAGTTGAAGTAAAGTAAAGTATCCCCTTTTAAAGTTGAAATTTGAGGATTATAAATGGTGTAAAGATGTTTACAATTCTATCTTTTCAATTCTTTTCAACTTGATAAATGGATTTCTTCCTATTTTGCTTTCATATATTGGTTAGATTGTGCCATTAATTACCTGTTTTCGTTGTTGATGAATTCATCTCAGTAATGTCAAGTCTACAACCTTTCCTAGAGCGTAAGTTAATTATATCATATTCATTTCCACATCTTGTAATTCAAGTTACTAACATATGCCATTTGCCAAATCAATATAGATAAAGTTAAGGTGATAACCACTGATGGACAGTTGTTTATAGGTATCTTAGAAGGTTACGATAAGACTATCAACTTGGTATTGTCGTCCACGATAGAGAGAATATTCTCTATTGATGAGCCAAAGAATGACATTGAATTGGGAACGTACTTGATTAGAGGTGATCAGGTAGTTTGTGTTGGATTGGTTGAAGAGGAAATCGAGAATGAAATTGATTATTCTGATGTGTTTGCAGCTAAATTGAAAGGAACAAAGAATCCTTTGATATGATGTTTCAATTCCTGAAAAGTGGGTTGTCCACAACTACGATGTACTATAGGCTTTTTATGTTTCATGTTTTATAAAATTTTGAGTGTTTTATTTTTTTTTATTTTTTTACTTCATCTATATTCGTTATTATATATTATTATCATTATTATTCAACTGTTATTTTTAACTGTTGGAATTCCCATTTGTTTCATCTTGACTGCAAGTTCCAATAAGTAATCAATAGCTTCGTTATAAACTTTAGCTTTCCAAACAGTTGGACCCCAAACGTAAATTCCATGTCTTCTAACCAAAACAGCAGTAGCTGAAGGATATTCGATGATTGCTTTTTGCAAAGCTCCAGTCAAATCTTCTTCCTTCTCTGTATTTTCGATAATTGGGATGACAAGTTTATCAGAGTACCATAAATTACCAGCTTCTGTAATCTTTGGTAATGCCTTAATCTGCTCAATTGATGAAATCTCAAAAACTTTATCAAATAAAAGGGTACACATGACAGCAGCTTGAGAATGGGTATGGATACAAGCACCTGCATCTCTCATCTCATAAGCACTTAGAAATAAAGGTGTACATGCTGAAGGTTTGTAAACTTCTGGTTTTCTTAAATACTCATGGGTTTTCAAATCCATAACAAACATATTTGTAGGGACCATTCTTTCCTTTTGAACCCCACTAGGAGCAATGTAAATGTTGTTCTCTTCTCTAATTGAAATACCTCCACCAGTACCTGTGACCCACCCATTATTATAGAAAGTCTTGCACAATTCACAGATTAGGTTTGCAGGATGGTGTGGATCATTAGATGTGATCAACACATCGTTTTCAGGGATAGTGAGGTCAGATTCAGTAGTTTTTGATTCGTGGCAGGAACAGGTCATTGTATATGTAATTATATCTTGTTCTTTTTCAACTTCAATGACAGATCAACTTGTAACTAAGAGAGAATCAAGAAGTATATATATATAACCGACACTCACTGATCATCACCGGCAAATTGCAATTTGCAATTGACCACATGGAAGACGGAACTGAGAAAAAAGATATTTTGTTAACAATAGAAAAAGCCACACATCCATCCTGTTTTTCCATCTTTTTTTTTTAAAATTTTTTTCTCTTTTTTTCAACCTGTTTCCTCTTGTATCTTCTTCCTTTTACCTTTTATCTACTATTCAAACCTAGTTATCTATCATGTGCTGCTATGTCGCTTCAAAGGCTTAGTCAAAATTATATTACCCGTGTCAGAAACGTTTCTAAATCAAGCACGTAAGACGGGAGCCCCTTACCGATTTATTGCTATAGAAAATACATTTGTGTTACACCCAGTCATACAACTCCAGTCATACAACTCCAGTCATACAACTCCAGTCATGCAACACCATCCAAACCAGTTAAATCTTATCAAAAATATTAGTTCCTTTTGTTTCTATTGAAAAATAAGATAATATATTTCATGTAATCACTTTTGCTTCCAATGTTAAAACTAAAAAGAATAAGAAAAAAATAAAAAAGAACGTCACAGACAGGATTCGAACCTGCGCATGCAGAGCACACCGCCTTAGCAGGGCGGCTCCTTAACCACTCGGACACTGGGACGCTTTCTGAAGTTTCTATTGTTTTCAGAATCTGATACGGTGTGGATTGGTTCCGGATTTTGAGGAGTCCTTCAAAACTCCAAATCATCATTTTTGTGCCCTTTAGATCTATAATTTGACTATTTAAGACCATGATTTAATAGAATGAGTGATTCTCATGATATGACAGTTGTTTTGTAGCTCAAATCTCAAAAATTCAAGGTTTTAGAACAAAGTTTTGATTTTTTGTTTTTTCAAAAAATTTTGGTCTTCACAGTTTTTTAGTTTTTGCAGAAAAAAACTGAATTTTATTTATAAGTGTAATTAATTCACCTTGATACATTGTGTAGCGTTATAGGATGCGTATAATGGCCTTGTTGAAGTGTTCAACGCTGAGCTAATGTAACAGTATGGAAGCAGGATCGTTAACAACAAATCCAACTCTCTATAACCAAAGCTCCTTGAGTTCCCACTTTAAGCTGGTAGTGATAACTACTTTATATTTATATAGCCTACATAGTTACTATCAGGATGATTGACCTACTAAATGGACGAGGGTTGATTCAGCCCCATCGAGAATAAAGTTTATTATTATTATTATTGAAAACTTTTTATAAGTTTAACCTTTGCTGACAGGGCTCAGATAGTAATATAGTTTCATACATAGTTATTTAGTCTACATAGATCCTATCGAGTTGATTGTTCTGTTAAGTAGACGAGGGCTTCTTTGATTCCAACGATAATATATCTTTTATCATTATAGGAACATATTCAGTACGTGAACTATTATCTGTAATTCAAAGTTCATTTAGCATTAGGGTCGTCAATTGGAGTGAAGTGGAGTGAAGTGGACTCGAGAGAAATGGGTTGTTTGAGGTGTAGAATGATTGGTTTAGGATGCTGATACTGTACATACTGATATTCTTTTATAGTTGCGTGATTCAAAGCAGTTAGCTGTAGAATGTGTGTGGTGCAAAGGGATCGGATTTAGCTCTTTTTATTCTTTCGCTCCCCACATTTTGACAGCTTTTTCACATTTACACTCTTGGCCGGATATAAGTCAAATTATCTTCATTGTAGCTCAATGAATATTTACAAAATATGCTTACGTACCACTCTTCATTGAAAAGAATTGGGAAAGAAAGAGAATCGTTATCAAATTCAAATGCAAAGCTAGTTGATATCATTCATATACTGCTTCTTTTTTTTCTATTTTTACTTTTCACTCATCCAGGTATATAGGAAGACATTACAGTATTGATAATTAAAAAGGAAATCATATAAACTTAATGCTTGAGAAAACTAATCCAGATAGAGATATAAAAAAAGAAGACATAGTAAGATATAAAAAGAAGGTGTAACGGCAATAACGAAAACACCTAAAACAAGTCATCAATTCATTATGAAAAATAAAACATTCAAAAGTTTCATTGAATTCTATCCACCTTTCCTCTTTACTCTCTGATTTGAATCCAAATCAAACACTAACCATTTACTCTAAATCTTTGAAATTTATTCAACATCATCTTCGAAAGTTTCACCTTCAACTAATTCTGGAATTTCTTCATCAGCAGCTTCACCACCGGCAGAAGCTTTCAAAGCATCCATTGCACCTTGGTTTTGTTGGAAAGATTCAGCAATCTTTTGTAATAAACTTAAGTTTTCAGCACCTAATTGAGGTAAGATACCTGGGATCAATTCAGTAATGTTCTTTTGTTGAGCGAAACCACTGAAAGTATAAGTGTTATGAGCAGCAGCTGCTTGAACACCAACTCTGTTGAAATGTAAAACGGTACCGTCATCTTTGAAGAAGTTAGCTTCTTCAACACCATCTAAAGTTTGAGCATTCAATTTCTTTAAAGTGTTTTGTAATTGAGTATCATCAGCTTCGGCTGACTTATTAACTTTTTTAGCCTTAATTCTTTGACCACCAACTTTCTTGGCTGAAGCTTTTTGTAACTTGGCTAACTTTTCTGGATCGATAGGCATGATGGTATAGTTGTTAGTTGTATGGATTACAAATATATGTGTAAAAGGGAAGGAGATAAAAAAAGAATTGAAATATCGTCAAATATGACTTGCAACGTCCAGTGAAAAAAGCTGTCCGTCCATTCTTCAATTTTCCAGTTTTCACGGCTCGAGTTTTTGCCATTTGCTTGTTAATTTGTGTTTCGCACGTCTTTTGTTTGGGTTTTTGAAGGCGGTGTCAGATTATTAAGAGAGGTCGATCGACGCGTAGCACAGATATCTACTATCACTACTATACATGATATATTCATATTTGTAATGGTTATGATGATAGTGAAAAGACGTGTATTTAACTACATAGAAAACTGAATAAAAATAAGAAAATGATAAAAGACTCAATTTGACTAAGGTCTCCTAGTGATTACTAAGAGACTGCGTAAACATCTAACGCATATCTATTACAATATTCTATCTATATTTATAAGACATTTTATATGGATGGTTCAACTATGTATACATATATATATATATATATCTACGATTCATCGTTTGAGCCGCTGTTACTGTTGTTATCGTTGTTGCTATTATTATCATTCTCATTTTCTTCCTCTCCTTTATTGCGCATTAACAACCGTTCCCTATTTCTCTTACATGTTAAAGTATCAATATGTCTTTTCAGAGCATCTTTTCTAGCAAATCCCTTTTGACATAATGGACAAACATTTGGAGGAACATCCAAATGAATTCTTTCATGTCTTTTCAAGTCTGAAGATCTCTTAAATTGCATTTGACAGCTTGAACAAAAACGTAATTTGGGTGTTTCTTTTCCCTTATTATTAGCTAAAGATCCAATTGTAACTATACCTGAAGATGACGATTGTTGATGTATATTTGACATTGAATTGGATGAGGATGAAGTTTGTGATGATGTTCTTGGTGATTCCACATTTGACTGTGCTGTTAGATCAAACGAATGACGAGATGGTAAATTTGCTGGATTTGGTGATGTTATATTAGGAAGCTTTTGAGATTTATGTAGGTGCTCTTGTATATCATATCCAACACCACCATTATTATTATTATTCTTATTAACTCCAGATATGAAAGATGTTGGTGTGGTTGTTGTTGTTGATGATGATGATGGTACCGAGGTTATATTCTTTTGTGGACCCTGATCTGTTCTTGGAATCAGACCCAATTGTTGTAGTAACAAAACTTGTTGATTTTGAGTTTCTAACCGTTGTTGAGCTTCTAATTGTTGTAATTGTTGCTGTTTTAG
The DNA here is from genome assembly GCA_001661425.1 of Ogataea arabinofermentans. Classification (NCBI taxonomy): domain Eukaryota; kingdom Fungi; phylum Ascomycota; class Pichiomycetes; order Pichiales; family Pichiaceae; genus Ogataea; species Ogataea arabinofermentans. Next base: position 313,665 of record KV453856.1, read on the forward strand.
TACATCTTGTAATGAATTAGTGCCCTGATAAGACGGAGTACTTCCTGGTGTAGGCTGTTGAACAGGATTGATATGAAGTTGTTGTGCTCTTTGATTATTTTCAACAAGTGAATTGAGATTATTTCCATCTCCAAGTATTGTAGAGATAGTTGAAACCAATTGTTGTTGATCAGATGAATTCATACTCTTAATACTCGATACAAGTACATCAACTAAACTTGAACTTTGTGTTTGTTGTTGCTGTTGTTGTTGCTGTTGTTGCTGTTGTTGAAGTTGTTGCTGAACTTGTAACAATTGTTGTTGAAGATTTCCTAATGAATTATAACTACGATCATCTTTCCCATGTTGTTGTTGCTGTTGTTGTGATATACTTCTCTGTAGTTCTTCCAATGCAGTCAATTCAGGAACAGGCTGCTGTTGTTGTTGTAGTTGATGTTGCTCCCCTGGTGGTTTGAAAATATTCATTGAAAATTGAGGGAATGAACCATTATGTGAATTTGCTGCTGTATTATGAGGGTCAATATGATTTTGAGAGTTGAACATTGTGGAAGCTTCAGCTTGGTGGTGTTCCTGTAGTTGTCTTTGGTTATCATTACTCGAGCCAGTCAAATAATCTCTAGCTATAGGCAGTCCACCATGGGGAGCATGAGAATATTGTAATCTAGTTAAAATATCTCTGATGGTTGGATCAATTCTATACTGATGTTTCTTCACAACTTCATTAGCTAGTTTGAAAAATTCCAAATCTTCATTTGTAATTGGGGCAGCATTGGATAATTTTGCAGATCTATTAGGAGATATTTTTGGTTTTGAAGAATTGATCAACTCTATTAGAAGCCTTTGAATATCTTGAGAGCTGTTTCTATTTGTAGGTTGATTATTACTCATTTTTCAAAATGATACATCTGTTGTATCTTAGTAGGTGATTATTCTGGTGAAAAGTGATACTGTACACGTCTCCTCTTTATAAGATTGACTGATAATCTCGATTTTGAAATATATTACTAATTTCCCCAGACTATTATTTTCTGCAAATCAATGAAATATACAGGATGATTATTGACTCAAAACTATGATAAATTAAGTAACATTGAACCAAATGATCACCAAAGACCAACAACACTGGGTACCAATACACAAACCGTCGTCAAGTAAACTTCTCCAACCAAGTGTGTGTGCCATGTTCGGTGAACGGAGTAAAGTTGTACTATTGCTTGTGGCGCATTTCCAGTTACAAAGGCACAAATTCACGTTTGAATGCGATAATTTTTGGAGCCAATGGTATGATATCACGTGATACACGGTAAGTTTTCGGTACCCTATTTTACTCAGTTACACTTATCCTTTCAGTAAATTGGAATGGGTGATAAGTTGTAAGTTGTAACATGTATAGGGGTGTAGATATGTATATATATCGCAGTAGCAGGACTACTACCACTACTACAAGGGTTCATTTTATCAAAGTGTTATAAATCATATGAGCACTGTGAGCTTTAAAAGAATTTTATACCACAACCATTCTAACAATATGGATCCTAGTTTGGATGAATCTTAGTTAAACTCTCAAATCTCTCTTTCAACATTAGGGTCACAGCTCATTGAGTGGTGACTGTTACTCTTGTTTATCAACATGCAATAGTCTGTACCATTCATAGTATCGGCAAAACAGGCTATCAGCTACAGCTATCAGTTACTCTTAAAACTTACACATACACCTCTGTATATATTTATAATAAAAACTCTATGAAAAGAATATCTAGTTTGACATATCAAAGGATGATTGACAAATCGCTTTGGTTTATGATCTATATGGACGAAAAACACAATAACAACAAATAAAAAGGAGAAACGCAAACAACTAACTAACATCAATACATTCAGATTTTCTTTTCCAACATGGATTCTCTAGCTGGACCAGTACCAACCCATTGAATTGGAACACCAACGAAATCTTCAATGTATTTCAAGTAAGATTTAGCATTTGCTGGCAATTCATCATAAGTTTGAATCTTTGTGATATCTTCATCCCAACCTGGTAACGTTTCGTATTGAACATCAACTTTTTCCAAAACATACAAATCTTCTGGGAAGGATTCTAATGTCTTACCATTGTATTTATAAGCAACACCAACTTCAATAGTTTTGAAAGTATCTAAAACATCCAATTTTGTAATGTTTAAAGATGTGTAACCGTTAATTAAACAAGAATACTTCAAAACAACCAAATCTAACCATCCACATCTTCTCTTTCTACCTGTTGTAACACCATATTCATGACCAATAGTTTGTAAAGCTTCACCTTCTGCATTCAATTGTTCAGTTGGGAATGGACCTTCACCAACTCTAGTTGTATAAGCTTTAACAACACCATAAACGTTTCTAATAGCTCTTGGAGGTATACCTAAACCAGTTAAAACACCACCAATACCAGTATTTGAAGAAGTAACATATGGATAAGTACCGAAATCAATATCCAACATTAAGGCATTAGCACCTTCAACTAAGATTTTCTTTTTAGATGCTAGAGCTTTGTGCATGAATTCAACAGAATCAACAACATATGGTTTGATTTGTTCTCTTAAAACTTTATATCTTGCAATTTCAGATTCAGCATCAACATCAAATGCACCATATCTTTTAACTCTTGTTTCAATTAATCTTCTTAATCTAGTTTCAAATTCTTTCCATGAACCAGGCTCATCCGAAATCAAATGATGAACTCTAATACCAGATCTTGAAGCTTTAGTAGCATAAGTTGGACCAATACCTTTACCTGTTGTACCAATTGATTTTTTATTCGTTGATAATTCAGCTTCTCTTAATTTATCAACTCTTTGATGGAAATCAAAAACTAAATGAGCTCTTGATGATAAAAATAATCTATTTGAACAATCTAAACCTTGTGCTTCAATTTTTGAAAGTTCTTCAAAAAATGATGGAATATGAACAACAACACCTGATCCAACTAAATTAACACAATTTGGATTAACTAAACCGGAAGGTAACATATGGAAATCATATTTTTTATCACCAACAACAATAGTATGTCCTGCATTATTACCACCTTGACATCTTGCACACACTTCAATATCATCACATAATAAATCAACTAATTTACCTTTACCTTCATCACCCCATTGAGCACCTAAAACAACGTCAGCCATTTTAATAATAATAATATAGTAGTTTAAATCTTTTAAGAATTGAATGAATAATCAATAATGATAAGAACAAATTAAAGAATTAAAAGAAATTTAAATCTGCAATCTGTAATGAACGTTTCAACTCGTTAACCAACCAAGAGAAGAAAAGAGGGAAAAGAGAGAAAAAAAAGGGAGTAAGAAAGTAAATTAATTCAAAATCAATAAATCTATAATCTATCAATCAATGATCAAAATACATGAATGGAAGGAAGCAAACCAAAGCAAATCTGGATGAAACTGACTCTTCTTGAATTAAAAGCCGCTTTGATTTTAAATTGCATTTTTCGAATTTTTCATTAATTTTTTATCGGTCTGTTTAACGGTTTTATAGTGTCAATTTGCCATATTTTCTGTTATAATGCTGTGAATTTGTTACTTATGCTTATTAACTATATATTCATTTACTTATATTTCATTCTACATCAATATATACAGCTATATCACCATAAAACTACATTCAGATACACTCATAGATACTGAACAGCCCGTAAAGAAGTCAATTTCTCAAATTGATTGCGGATTCGGCCGAAGATCACGTGCAATTGAATCACGTGTAGATATGTACTTTCTCGGTGAGCCGGACAAAGATAATAAGTTTATTTTGCTGAAATCATGATAACGAACAACAACTAAAAAGATTATACATAAAACAGGTAAAAGAAGTTAATGAAAATAGTTATTCTGGTAAACAGAACACCCAAGAAAAATGGGGAGGAGGGGAGGGCACAAAAATACACGTCATAGCGTCCTGATCTTAGCCCGATCTGATCAAGTTCTCTATTGAGTTTTAACTTCTTGATCTTCTTCGACAGTAGCAACGGCATCATTCTCTTGTAATGCTTGTGAGTGAATAGATGGTAACTTAACACTATATTAATAGGAGGAGGGAGAGAGAAAATGTTAGTAATTGCACTTAATATCTATATGGAACAGCAACATTTGATAAGATTAAATACTTACGAGAAACCCTTGATTAAACTATACTCATGTTGAATCTCACCACCTAATGCTTCTAAGCTTGATTTGAATCTATATTAAAATTGAAATTGGCTGTCTGTTAGTATATAATGGGCTAATTTTTTTTGCATTGATTTGAGGCTTATCGTGATTTGCCCCCCATCTCAATTTCATTTTTCTCATACTTACTTAGCAATAGCTGGGTCTGTGCAAGTTTCCTTTAAAGTGACCTATATTGTAATCGTAAAGAGATTCACGTTAGTATATATATTTTGATTGATTAAATAGAAGATGCCACCCCGCTTTCCCCAAATTTATTGGGATCAGCTGTCACCTGTCAAAAACCACAGATAACAAATCAGTGTGATTTGATGTGATAAGATCAGATCAATTGACATCAATCAAGATAAAATAGAGACATACAATGAAAGTTTTGTGATCGGAAGACATAATTGATAGTTGATATTAGTAATAAACCTTATATTTTGAAGAAAAGAAGAAAACTAAAGCAAACTAAAGGAGAGCAAAAAAGAGCAGATTTGAAATGGCAAAATATATATTGAAATTCCAAATTGTTTATGCGGCTTTTACTATAATTGGTATTTCAAGATAACAACATTAAATGTTTATTTGATGTTACAAATTTGACATTTATAAGACTGTAAACTATATATATTACAACGCTGTACGATAATGAACATCTCCTAATTCAGAGTACTTTGAGGAGTTTTTCCTTTTCAGTCCTTCAGTGGCTGAAATCTTTGCAGATTTGAATAAACTTCTGATCATACCGAAAAATCCCTTAATTGGATTCAACATTCTCTTGAACATTGGATTCACATACATCCAATAACCTGCAACTAATAGTATCAAGTTTAAAACAATGAACATCCAGAATAGTGCATAATCTCTCCATATATTATGATAACTTAAATTCATAGTCTTTAGAAACTCATCACCTGTTTTATATTTGCAATACAAACATAGTTGAGGATTGGATTGAATATCATCTGTAATTTCAGAAACTTGTGTTGCATTGAGATTATAAGACTTTGCAAAGTTATTCAGATTACTTGCTATAGTCTCATCGGCTTCAGTTGAATTTAAATGATATCCACCGCTAGCTTTCTCCCATGGACCCAAATATTCATCACATGTTTCACCAAGTGGTGCATACATTGGTAAATATTCAAAACCACTAACTATAACGTTTTCTCCATCATATGAATCCATAATATTGTCTTCACCAACGTTATAGTTACATTCAAGTTTCTGATCGTGTAGCATGATAGAAACCAAATTGTTCAAATAATATGTGAATGGTGATGAATAATATGCAATAGTTCTCCAAAATGTAGGCATCAAATAATATGGTTGTAAAACACCACAAAACACAAACATGACTGCAAACAATAAAGAATCCAAAACTCCAACAACTAAATGATTCGGAGAACAATATAAGACAAATAATCCGAATGACAAAGCGTAAACTTGGAAAGTGATTGAATAAGTAAACCAAAATTGAAACACTCTCCATGGTTCTGAATTGACACCCCAACAGAAATAAAAGCAACAGAATGATAAAGTTGAACCAAATATAGCTATTGGAGTTTCCAAGATAAATTGAGTAATTGGTAAGATTGTCCAATGGAAAGTATTTGTTTTCAACTCTCTAAATTCAAATAATTCTTTTGACATCTTACATCTATCTTGAATTTGATGAATTAAAGGTGATGATATACAAAGAACCATGAAAACTGCAAAAATGATTAATTGTAATGATGAAAGAGAATGCAAACTAATTTTCCAGAAAGTGAAACCAATGTATAAACCAGCAACTAAAAATAACATGATTTTAGACTTTATATATCTTTTATTTCTAATCAATTCCAAAATGGATCTTTTCAAAATGATCTTGAATTGAGTATTATACGAAGCTTGAATAAACGGTGCTGGTGATGGCATGCTACCAAATGTAGATAATTGAATAGATTGAGGATCAGCAAATGGATCACCGAGATCATCAGTATTTGAACCTTGATGTAATTCATCTATACGATTCAACTCAATTGATAATTCAGCACAATTTTTTGAAGATTTCCAAATCGATTTCCAATCAACATTAGATGAAACTAAAACATCAATAATATAATCCGCAATATTATCAGAACCACCACATTTTAGATCACATTGAGATTCAAAATAAGGAACTATTTTATCAATCCAACCAAAATAAACTTGATGTCCTCCTTTTGCCAATAAACAAACTTTATCAAATTGCTCAAAAACTGAAATTGAAGGTTGATGAATCGTACAAAGTATGATAAATCCCTCTTTATCTGTTAGATTTTTTAACAACTTGATAATTTTAAAAGAAGCTTGATTATCTAAACCTGATGTGATTTCATCAACAAATAAAACTTCAGGTTTAGCAACCAATTCCATTCCAAGACTAACTTTTTTTCTTTGCTCTAGAGTTAGACCAGTTAGATTCTCATTATCAAAATAACCAACTTGAGAGTCAGCATATTCTTCTAATTCTAATAACTTGATTATCTTTTCTGCATATTGAACTTTTTCAACATCTGGTATATCACTAGATCTTCTCAACAACGCAGTATTAACTAGGATTTCACGGACTGTCAATTCACCCATTAATAAATCTTGTTGTTCAACATAACCCATTTGATTCTTCATACTAACAAATCCATTCACATACCCTGAATTATAACGATTTGATAAAACGTTTAGTAATGTGGTTTTACCAGCACCTGATGATCCCATCAACGCTGTCAATTCACCCTCTTTAACGATACCATCGATGTTATTCAATAAAACTCGACCATTATCAATGGTGTAAACTACGTTCTGCCATTTGAAAGGTGCATTGTGAGATTGTGGTTTGTTGTAAGCTTCACCACCACGTTGGAAGTTGAATTCACCTTCATCGGCTAAACCTCTACCAAGTAAACTTTCTTCATCTAAAGCAGAATAGTCACCACCAGCACCACTACCAGTTTCAATTCCATATTTGTTTTTACTCTTGTAAATGATTAAACTTGGAGCCCTTGTAGTAATCTTGTTACTTTTGAAGGTAGATATTAATCCAGTACCTAACAGTTCCAAACCAATGAAAAAAACCCAAAAGAGTATTAATATTCCTAAATTTCTCCACACCTCATCATAAAAGTATCCGAAAGCAGATGCCAAATAATCATCTCCAAGAATACCAGCTTGAGTAGTGACTTCATCCAAAAGATCTTCATAATTTAGTCTCAAACCGGTATAATCACAAATACCATCAATGGTTTTGTTGACTAAACCACTACTCCAATCAGATTCACTACCACCGATAACATAATCAGCCTCTGAACATGATAATTCAACATTATGCAATTGAACCAATAACATTGATTCAAAAGCATACTTTAATGGATTGATGTATGCCATCCATTTAAACCAAGGATGCATCTGATCTAATGGAATGACATATGATGCATACATAGCTAACCAAAGTAAGAACAGACCCGATAGAGAATTGGCAATATCTAGATTTGGTGCTAGTTTAGCAACAACATGATATAATTGACTAACTGATAACATACCTAAAGTTGCAAAAATATAAAAAGCAATGAAATGAGCTGCATCTTTAACCAATCCACTTAAGAAATAAGTTATGACAACAAATAATAGTATACCTATCAATTTGAATGGAATATCTGTGAATATACTTGTAAATGTTTCAATGACAGGTGAATAAAATATCAAATGACGTGATTGTTTCGTTGTCATCAAGGTATTTCCAAAATTCTTGGACACTTCAGACATGGACACAAAAGTATAGAACATTAAGATGAAAAATGCCAAACCCCCTTTTGCAAACGTCCCCAAAGTATCCATTTTTAAATTCAAGAACAAAGTTCCTGAAAAGATAGCTAACAAAACCTGTGAAGCTAAAGTTGAGATGATGAATGATGTATTAAACAACGAGTTTGAGAAATTTCTGTTAAAACAATCTATAAATTGTCTATATCTATGCTGTGTATATTTTTCTTTTCTGATGAGATCAGTAGTTTGGACACCTGTAGTATGATGGTTCAACTCTCTATTCAAACTGGCAAATTCCTCGCTATCTAGCCAAATCTCAGCAAATTCTACTGGTGTTTTAGGAATATGACCTTTGAAATCAGGATCAATAACTTCCCATTTATCTTCAAATCTAATTGAATCATCAATGATCAAATCTATGAACTCCATAGTTGATAATCTTTCATTTTTCTTGGCATAGCCATAAGTAGCAAAATAAGATTCAACTTTGTTAGAATCACCAAAATATATTTGATATCCATTGTATAGGATTAAAACTTTATCAAATTCATCATATAGACCTTGAGAACCTTGATATAGTGTCAACATAAAGATTTTATCATAAGTTTTGGCTAGTTTACTTAAAGTTGAAACAAAATTCAAAGCTGTTGAAGAATCTAAACCTCTAGTACTGTTATCCAAACAATTGATTGAACCATTAGCTATTAATGCTTCAATTATTGAAATTCTACGTCTTTCACCACCAGATATACCTCTAACGTAATCATTACCAACTCTAGTTTTCAAAGTATGAGGCATCTCAAATAATTGCAAGAGCTCTTCAATGAACGCTTGTTTGTTGATACTCGGATCTCTAATTTTACAATTCATTGCAAACCTTAAAGTTTTTTCAACTGAAAGAAAAGGAAAATGATGATCCATTTCTTCAGAAAAGACAAGTTGATTATATGATGTTACATTTGATCTCAAAATGGTATGTCTATCCTCTTCATTATGTTGAGAAACTTTCTGCAAGATTAAAGTATTTGATTGCTTTGGTCTACCAAGAACAAGACATAACTCTCCAGGTTTAACAATAAAATTCAAATTGTTTAACAGTTTAACATGTTCAGCGTGAGTCTTGGATGATAATTTACCAGAGAGAATATTAGTTGCAAATAAATTTGATTGGGATCCCACAAATTTCGTAACTTTAGTATCTGCTGAAAACCCCTTCACACAAAGGGTGGATGGAATTGATGTACTGAAGAATTGATCCATGGTGCCCAATCAATCGAGAAATAGAGCATAAACTAGAACAAGACAGAGAGATATAACTGTAGATAACACACCAGCTACTGTGACTGAACAAGATACCAAAATAATTAGTCATATTAAATTAAAGTTCGAGTCTAGATTAAGTTGTTTGAGTGTTAGTTTATCAATCTGGTTATCGTCATCGGAGAAACATATTTCAGGCTGTGTCTATAATGCCGCCGCACCCTTCAAAACCCCGCCCACAAACAGACTAAGCAGCCGTGCCCACTTTTTTCGCAACAGGGAGGGAAGTCGGTCGACGCGTCGGTTTTTCGGTTAGTAGATTACTTAGTGATTGGAATATATATAAAATAAAATATCATTATTTGGTATTTTGTTGCCATGGATAGAAAGAGATGAATCAACCGATCTCTAGGCCCTCACGGCAAAAAATATTGCATGCGTGGTAGTAGTATCTAAAAAAAACTAAATAAAACAACTATAGAAATGTAATGTCGTTAGGAATGTGACTGCTAAATCATCCGTCAAGGAAGATAAAGATCAAAAATAATGAAGATAAAAGGAGCAATAGTGATTTAATCTAAGGACCGAACGTCAGAAGAACTGATCAAGACAAAAATAAAACGTAAAGAAGGTGAAAGGTAAAAGATAAAAGGTAAATGGGTAATAAAACAATAAACTGGAAAAGAATTAAAAAAACGAAGTCATTTTTAAAATTCAATCTAAACGGTAAGTGACAAACTTGTCAGAGATGCTAAACTATTAGTGAAATCAAAGCAAATAGCAAGCTCATAAAGAATGTACTCTTACCTAGTACAGTATTACCGGCACCTTCCAAAGATGAAACGGCAGCGACTGTGGAGTTTGCCAATGCTGAGGTTGTAGTTGTCAACATTGTAGTAGATGATGTGATCAAACTAGTAACAGAAGAAATGGTCTGTGCAACTGATGATGGAGTAGATGACAATTCCTCTGAAGTTAGAGTAGTCGAACTAACTGGTGTAGATTCTTCACTAGCAATACTGGTAGCACTGGAAGAAGAAGGAGTAATCGTAGAACCAACAGAATTGAGTGTAACTGTACTTGTGTATGTTGCGATTGTAGCTGATGTAAAGGTCAAAGTGGTTGTTGAAGACTCAATTAGTGTAGTGACAATATTTGTAGAAGTTACCGTTAATGTGTGAACTGTATAAGGCACTTCCTTCGTTTTAGTTATTGCAGCATTGGTCTTGCCAGCTGTTGTTGTGGTAGCTGTACTTGATGCAACGTTGGCCTTCGATGTAGTTGAAACTTCACTAGTGGATTCTGGACAGTATGTAGTCAAAGTTGTCACAGTAATAGTTGAACTAACAATTATAGTGGCTGTAGTTGGAGTAACAGTTGTTAAAGTGGTGGTATCAGTTGAACCCTTTGGAACTGTTGTGACAGTAACAGTAGCTGATGCTGTTTTGGTAACAGTAGATTCAACAACAGACTCATATGTAGTCAAAGTGGTAACAGTAATCTTGGAAGTTGAAGTTGGAACACTTGTTTCAGTAGTTGTAGATTCTGGACAATATGTAGTCAATGTGGTGACAGTAACAGTAGCTGATGCTGTTTTGGTGACAGTAGATTCAACAACAGACTCATATGTAGTCAAAGTGGTCACAGTAGTCTTGGAACTTGAAGTTGGAACAATTGTTTCAGTAGTTGTAGATTCTGGACAATATGTAGTCAACGTGGTGACAATAACAGTAGTACTTTCAACAGCAGTGAAAGTAGTTGGTGTAACCGTTGTTAAAGTGGTGGTATCAGTTGAACCCTTTGGAACGGTTGTGACAGTAACAGTAGCTGATGATGTTTTGGTAACAGTTGACTCAATAACAGACGCAAATGTAGTTGTGGTGGTAATTGTTTCTTTAGATGTTGTTGATGTTGGAACAATTGTCTCAGTGGAAGTGATTGTAGTAACATAGCTAATAGTTGATCCACCGCTAGTAGTAACAACAGTTGAAGTAGTAGTGTAAGTACTAACAGCAGTTGATGTTGGAGAAGTTGTCTCTGTCACTGTACCAGTTGAAGATAGAGTAGCAGTTATAGTTGAGGTGATGACAGTAGCAGTTGTAATTGTTGATCCTTTACTGGTAGTCACGTAAGAAGATGTAGTGGTAACAGTACTAATGGATGTAGACACCGATGATGCAGTTTCAGAACCAGTAGTTGATGATGACAACGAAGATTGACCAGTAGTGGCAACCAAAACAACGACAGTAGATGTAAAGTCTGGTGTGGTGGTTGCAGCTCTCTTAACCAGCTTTTCAGTGAGAGTAGTCGTTTCAATTGCAGTAGTAACAGTTGAATATTGAATAGCATCAGGTTTGGCTGAATACCAAACAGTAGCAGTAATAGTGATTGAGTATCCAGTAGCTGGATCACCTTCTTCAGTTGTACCATCAATCTCAATAACCAAATCTTCAGAACCATCATAACCTTCTGGACGATCATCGTACATGTAATCCATAACACCATTACTAACTGATGAATCAATTGTAACATCTTCAGAATCAAGAGTACCTTCAACATCATATTCAGTTAAGTGATAATGATTTTGTTCTGCTCTAGCCTTCAAGTTAACAGCACCAATGATGAAGTCTGGGTTATCAGCAAGACCAAATGAAAAGTCAGGAACAATAGTTGAATCATCGTTATTATCGCTTCCAGCTAAGGTAATTTTCAACGTTGGCAAAACAGAAGTGGTGTAAGTTGAATAGATTGTGGAAACCTCCAAAGACAACGAACCAGCTGGAGTACTCGTAATTGAGGAAGATGGTGTAACAACAGAAGTGATGAGAGTACTAGTCAAGAATGTAGAGCTTCCACTGCTGGTCAAGTAGCTTGAAACACTTGTGAAAGTACTTGGAGTAGCAGATGATGATGATGATAGTGATGATGATGATGGAGTAGCGACAGATGTGATGACAGTACTAGTCAAGAATGTAGAGCTTCCACTGCTGGTCAAGTAGCTTGAAACACTAGTGAAAGTACTTGGAGTAGCAGATGATGATGAGCTTGATGATGATGATGGAGTAGCAACAGATGTGATGACAGTACTAGTCAAGAATGTGGAACTTCCACTGCTG